>JACXGK010000612.1:0-58598 GCA_016801125.1 Novumbra hubbsi
CGACCGGCCCACGTTCCAGCACCTGCCCCACGTCAGACCATGGTCGTTCCGGCTCCAGCCCGGAGAAACATTCCGGCTTCAGCCACACGGGTCAGTCTCCCGTGTCCTGCCCCCAGGGCCAGTCTCCCGCGTCCTGCCCCCAGGGTCAGTCTCCCGTGTCCTGCCCCCAGGGTCAGTCTCCCGTGTCCTGCCCCCAGGGCCAGCTTCCCGTGTCCTGCCCCCAGGGCCAGCTTCCTGTGTCCTCAAAGAAATAACTAAATATTTCATGGGGTGTCCTAATATTTTCACGAGTGGTTAAGTATTTATTTGAGGTAGGTGGAAGTTATGTAGTCACATTATGTAAACACTACGTGTCTGACACCCTTTTAAGCAATATTCCCACCAATTTTTTTAATTTAGAGGACGCTTTTGCCAGGACTAATGGTAAAAGACTCTTGCTATATACCAAAGGCCGCTAAATATAATATCTGGTCAAGTGAGCAATATATAAATGTTTTCCTGTTGAGAATCCCATCCAATACATGTGCATATTATTTGTAGAATGCCATTCTTGCAATAAAATGCAATAAATGATATAGCACTGCTGGGTTTGTGCCCCATTTGCCTTCAAACAACTCGTGTTAGGAAATGACAAAATCAGACTTGTCACAGTTATTAACGTGTCGCCCTCTGAATACCAAGATTCAAATGAAATATCAGACCAAGATTGGGGAAGCCTGCCAAGGATGAAGCTATTCAGCAAGAGTAATATTCTTCTTCAGAGCCATCGGCACCGCACAGATCATCACTCTTGGAAAGCTTTATTTAGGTCTAGATTGGATAGAACAGGTTTCAAAGGATCAACTAGATGATACAATGGGCAGATGAACAGCTTTTGGAAGTATGCTGTTGTAGAGCAGGGGACTCAGATGTCTTTTAGTTCCATGGCAGGCCTATTAGTAACAGTTAGAATTGCGTCAGTCTCATGCAACGATAGTTTGACGAATGAGCTTTAAGGAAGTTTACTGCAGCGCGTCTATTCATTTGGTCTGCTCTATAACAGCCTGAACGGTTCTGCTATGACTGTGCAAATCCTCTTATCTCCCATCAGCTAAAATGTGTTTGTAAAAGTTTAGTTCTAACGAGTTGGGCTCTGACAGGCCTTCAAAGAAGATGGTGTTGGGAATTCCCCAACTCATAGACCATGTGGTATACTCACGCGAACATACCAGTCTGTGCCCAGTGAGGTAAGAAATGTTGATATTTTGATAAGGAGGATGGATTTGTTCATAGTCTTTCAGTTGTGAGACCCAGAGGTAGTGCCAACCAGAGACTTGGAGGTAGTGCCAACCAGAGACTTGGAGGTAGTGCCAACCAGAGACTTGGAGGTAGTACCAACCAGAGACTTGGAGGTAGTGCCTGAGAAGTCTGTGGTGATGTTTTCGTGAGGGCAAAGCATATTTGCCAAAGCAATATTTGTCTACCTGAAGTAGAAGTGTGAGATCACATATTGACAAAGACAAGAGCAAACATAAGAGATGCCAAATAAAGCCGCTAAGATGCATTGAAACAAAATCTAGTATTTTTTCTTGTTACTTCCTTGTAAAATGAATTAAAACAAGTTATGTCATTATTTGTCTGGCAGTAATGGGTTACAGGAATTTAATTTAGCCTTTTGAAATAGCTTCAGTAGTGAGTTTCAGTAGACTGACAGACGATTTTTGGCTAAACTTTCATATTTAGAACTTAAAAAAATGTTCTGTGTTGTTGGCAGTTACCACAGAAACGTCCCTTTGTTCTCGACCTTGAGAGCAAGGGACGTCCTTGATAAGACCTCATTTATTTCAGAACCACCTGCAGGATGACATGACAGAGAAAGTCACTTCATGAAACAGTTACAATTAATTGTTCAGTAGAACCACTGCGCTTTTTAAAGACTGAATTATCATGCACACCCCCATTCAGACAGTGTATGTTGAGCATGACATCAGTTTGGTCTATCGCTGTATGTCTGCTGATACTACATGTCACAAGCTCTTCTCTGGGTACAAGCCTCGAAAACATTCAATGAAAGCAGGAGCCACCCTCCTAAAATAATTGTTGACCTCCTTGGCCCATGATCGAACACAAGGGACTTGTCAGAAAGGTAAACACAAGCATTTTCACATGTGGCTTTGAATCTTTACAATTCTGGCTGTATTGCTATGAAAGAGAATCCTTCTATTAGCAAACATTCCTTGTTCTCTAAGGAGGCCACTCCACCTTGTGTAGATGTTCATCTTCCTGTACATCTGTGATGATGCCCTCAGATGGGAAGAGATCATTGCCTTGAAGATAAACATCTGGCAAGCACTGTGGTTTGATAAAAATATTCCAGGTCCACAATTGTTTTCTCAGACGCTTCATCAGGGTGAGACCCTCCGTACTCTCAAAGGACATGCGTTTGTGTCTGGACAGGGCCATAGAACATCAACCTAGCAGCAGGACCGGTATCTGCTACTTTGTGCAAGGAGGAACAGGAGGAGCACTGCCAGAGACCTCCAGCAGGCTACTAGTGCACATGTTTCTGAACCAGACTCCATGAGGGTGGCATGAGGGCCAGGTGTCCTCTAGTGGGACCTGTGCTCACAGCCCAGCACAGCCCAGCACTGCAGCTTGATTAGCATTTGCAGTGTGCATTCAGGCTTGTCAGGGCAATGCACACTACTACAGTTTTTCTCAGTTGCTATGGTACATTTTTCATATCACAATTGAAATTCTCTAAACTACTTGTTCAACCGTCACATCATCTAAGCACTTGTGCACATCATAAAAAAAACATTTCACTTTTTGATCAATTTGCCAATGCTTTGGTACATTAATGCAGTTGATTATGTACAATTATCTGCTGTTTCCTACATTATCAAATGTCATGACTTAGTCTTACCCCCCAAAACATCTAGGCATTAGTTCATTGCATAAGTAATTAAATGCAAAAGTGTTGAACCAGTTGTCATAATGTGTCAAGCATATTTTCTATGCTCAGCCACACATTCAGATGAACCTGCTGACTGCTATGGATGCAGGATGTGAGGACATTACGGCAGACGTCTGCAGACGCTGGAGAAGTCATTCTGAAAGATTCTTTCTGCGCTGCAATGCAAAGGAAGACATCTGTTGTGATGTGGATGAGAATCTGTGGCCTGACAGACAGAACATGTGCAGCCTCAAACAAATTGTTTTGAGAAATGCACTTATTGTTTTTCAAATGTATATGAAGATTCGAGAAATGTACTAAAGCGACTGAAAAAATCTGTAAGAGAATCACAGTCAAATTGCAATTTACAACTTGAATGTTGTAGAAATTAATTTACCCAGCAGGGCAATATTTTTTCTCTTTCTATGAACATTTGTGATTTTAGTACCTTAAATACTTATTAGTTTTCTCGCAATTTTTCTACAATGTTTAAATAATAATGCTTTCATATAGACAGTAAATAGTCTATGCATAAGAGCTCTACAGTAACCTCCTAAGGGTGTTTATCCAACGTCTTTGTAATGGTAATGGCATTTAGAATCAGCTTTATTTAACAAGTTGTTTTTCACATACAAGGAATTTGCTATGGTGTATACGTATATGACAGTAAACACAGTAAGTAGTAAAAAACACAGTGAACATATTTGATATATGATATATGATACATTAGGGAATTGTCCCTCTGTTTAAGGGCCCAGGTCAGAATATATTGATATATAATGATATGTCAAGGATTTGCCCCTCTGTTTAAGGGCCCAGTTCAGAATGTATTGATTTACAGCTCTGAAAAAAAGCAAGAGTCCACTGCATCTTTTTCTTTCCTTTCCAAAAAACTTTGAAAAGAAAAGTTTTGAGTGAGGAAGCAAAGGGTTAAATTTACAGTGGTCTCTTAAATTGAACCCTTCTGTTCCTCACTGAAAATGTTCCCTTTCAACTTTTCTGGAACGGAATGTGCAAGGTGCCGATGGATTTGAGCTTTTTCCAGAGCCGTATCATAATACTTCAGGTAGGAGAGAGAATGGAGACGTAGGAAGGGGAAGGCAGGCTTCAGTCAGTGCACTTTGGAGTAAATGACTCGTTAACGCTGCAATTGAGACGTGACTGATGGACATATCTGGCGGCAACTTTGCTTCTTATTAGGCGAGCTGCATCTATCAGTCTGAAGGGTGTTGGGTTTGCTCGAACGTGTGCAATGTCGTGGGACAGTGTGTACTGATCAACACATTTCCCAGAAAGGTTTCGTATGTTCTTAATCTGATTTGATGGGTGTGGACCAGGAGGTTATTGGCAACCCTAACAGCTCTACCCAACCACTCAGTGGTTTAGCCGCCGGTTGTTCACACGAGGGATCCATCTAGTTTAACAACATTTCCATCCTGGTAAGTGTCACGGTTGCTCCCACAATGGTAATTCTGACAATTCCTGCTTAGAAGCCTTTGAAGAACGGGTTCATCAGAATCCTGCTGCATGCCAGAATGGGAGCATTCATTGTTAAGCAGAATCTCCCCTCGATCACCTGGTGGTGTCCAACGTTTATTTAGAAATAAAAACGTGTTTGACAACTCAATGCTTGGTTTTTACATTCATGTCCCCTTGCCCACATTACTGTAGTCACTCTGCATTGAAGATTTGACTTTACCCAGAAAGTGGGACCTGGTTGGAAGACAATATTTAATACTGAATATGTGCTGTGTATGGAAATTATCCCACTGAACCATTGCGACAATACGTTGTGGCTGGCTGCATCGTGGCTCCAGGCTCCATGACCCTTACAGCTGGGTAGCTGAAGACTGCACAATTCATAACTGGGGCCTGTGCTTCATTTGTCAATAAAGAGGTCCCAGGCTTATGGATTTCCAACTGAATGTGGATCCTGTAAAATTAATAATTTGGCAAACAAGGTGAAGGATCAAACAAGTGGTTTGGCGTTATAGTGCTGAGATAAGCAAGGCCTTCCCTGAAAAATAAGGTTTTTGGAAGTGTTTTCTGAGCCTATGAAGGGATCTACAGTCCACAACAGAATTGTGACTGTTGTTAATGCAGTGCAGATTACGGCCATCCAATAATGGTTTTCAGCCTTGTCACTGGTGTACAGGGATTTCTCTGGATTCTCTGAATCTTTTAATGATATGATATGCTGTAGATGATGAGATCCCCAAACTGTGGTGAACCCCTGCCCATTCTCACTTCTGTCAGACGGATCCTCTCAGGAATGATCTTTTTATACCCGATTATGTTACTGATCTGTGGCCAATTTACCTACCTAATTTGTTGTGTGATATTCCACCAGGTTAAGTTTTTTTCTGTCTTTTGTTGCCTCTGTCCCAACTTTTTTTTTAAAGGTATTGCTGCCATCAAATTCAAATTGGACATATGTGTTTGTGTTACCATGACTATGAAAATTATATTTCTTGAATATGTGGAGGATGGACTACAATACACCAATTTTCAATATTTTAAATGAGTCATTTTGAATAAATAGTTGCTGTGGACTGTATTTGCTCAGAATATATAATTTGCATTGTTATGGCACGGTTTTTTCTATGAGGTAATGACGTAATTGAAACGGAAAACAAATTATAATTTGAAGAAAATGTCTAACGAATAGAATGCGCACATGCGGTTTGAGTAGCATCTGATTTTGGATAGAAGGCGTGGATTTACAACGGCATGGATGTAGTCAGATGATCCAGCTACTATGACTATCATATATTTTGCTCATACTGCTGTCATTCTATGGAGGAAGGCTGAAATACATGAATTACGATTTTACAAATAATAAGTAGACTACGCGCTGAAGACACTATCATCTGCGGTAGGTTATAAAACTATTTCCTTAAAATTGACACTTTACTGTCTTATGACATGTAAGAGCTATACGCGCTCTACAGTTTAGCGTTTAAAAACATGTATGATCCACAAATTCACTTTATAAAGCCGCAATAATGTATTCGTTTCTAAAATAGAATCCTAAACGACCTTTCCTATCTTTAAGCTGAATGTGTATAACAAATATAAATAGTATCAAAGTAGGCTACTTGACATGAAACTCGGAATGACATTCGTGACCATTGATGTACAGCCTATTGAAACATTGCCTTTTAAATAATGGACTAGTTTTAGAACGTTTAACCTGGGAAATTTCCCTCCATGTAAAAACACTTAAAATCCCAAATATCACAAACATGTAATTTTTATTTAATGGAAACAACATATGGATAAGCCTAAAGCCGAACATATTCAACCCCGTGTCCAAAAAGATTATGTGAAAACCGTTCCTAGATTTCTTAGAAAATTGATTAAAGACAACATATCACAATGAGACTGAGAATTGTAATTGTTGTGGAAATATACATTCCATATTGAATTTGATTCCCGGAACACGTTTTTAAAAAAACATTTAAAGAATGTTTACTGTTTTGCATCACCTGTTATTTTAACAATACTGTAAGCGTTTGAGAACTGAGGAGACCAATTGTTGTAGATTGGGTCACCTGTACAGCAAAAAAGGGACTATTATGTTTCTATAAAAAGTAATGAATCATGTTGCTTGTATGCGTGCGCTCGTTGTGACTGTCTCCTGTTATTGGCTACTATAGGTAACTCTTCATGTGCCATTGTAGGAAGAGAGCAATGTTGTTTCCATTCACACCTACCCCTCTAGAAGGGACTCTACTCCTCCCTCTCTACTCCTCCCACTCTACTCGTTCCCCCTGTACTCCCTCCCCCTCTACTCCCCCCTCTAATCCCTCCCACTCTACTCCTCCCCCTCTACTCCTCCCCCCTATACTCCGTCCCCCTCTACTCCCCCCCCTCTAATCCCTCCACTCTACTCCCTCTAAAGTGTAGGCTGTACTGTAAACCAAAATGACTAAACTAAGATGATTACCAGCACTTGATATTTCTTGTTTAGACTAACCTATTTAAGATTAAGCTTATTGATTGTGGTTAAAAGCATGGTTTTAAATCATCCACCTAGTATACTTTGAGTTTCCTGCAAGGCCAGCTTGTTGTCATGGACCAGTCCGTTGTTTTCAATAAATGACAAAACATTCTTAAAACCTGAAATGATACATCTTTCAGTTTATCCTTTACAATAATAAAGAAATATTTGTCTGATGGTAACGTGGAGTATGTGAAACAGTTCAACTCTCCTGATGTTTTTGTTATTCAGGTTCAAATATTTGCTATTTGAACATTACTACCACAAGCTAACGTGACATGTTTCAGTGTAACCAAAAGTTTGTCTGGAATCCAGAAGTGATTATCTATTCTGTCTAAAACTGGACCAGAATGTAGACTGCAGACGAAGCATGCAGACAGGCTGATATCTCAGCATAACTTTACCAAACATGGCTTTCATATTGTTGAACGCTACTGAACAGTCCTTCGTGCCACAGTTTATTTAGAAAGTTTTAAGATGTCAAGTAAATTACAGCACATACAATGTTTTATCTTCAATACAAACCCTCATAATATAAAAACATCTAATGTTATTGCTTATGTCTGTGAGCCCCATATGATTTACATACAATATTAAATAAACTACTGTGCCTGTCACGCGGCTTACTGAGACCAAATAATATACTGTATTCTAGTATTTATTATATATATTTAATTAATCCAGTAAATTGATTCCCCAAAATTCAGAAACTTTGTGTTTAGGTCAGATGCTAATGAAGGCAATTGCTAACATAACAACTATGTGTTCTGTTTATTGATTGATTGCAGCTGCTGGTAAAATGAAAAAGCTCATACATAAACTGTTTCTGATGCGTTGGACTCGAGTTCAATAGATTTTTAGTTGGACATTTGCTGCCTAAATAATATACTAGAAGTTCATGTTTCAGACAAATGTATTTTCCATTCTTCCCTAGTTCTTACCTCTTCTCACCATGTTCTCTTTTGTTTAGCCTGTGATTGTCTGTGTCTATCTGTTATTCACCTGCCTATAAAAAGCCAACATGATCCTAATTCTAGTCTCTTTAATAATACTTAACTCACTGGAGGCCTTCCAGGAAATTTTTATCCGCTATGGCATCTCCTCAGCCCCAGTCTGGGATGTGTCTGGCTGTGTTTAATCCTTGTTTAATATTAATAACTTTTTGTTGACCTCATTTTGCTATGGAAAGAATTCTTGAGATTGTTCATGCCTTATTGGTGAAACCTTCATTGCATGTTTCTATACCATAAACTGACTTGAAATGGTCAAAGGAATTAACCAAAATCTGAACAGAACTGGATAATAAGTTTGGTCTGACTTAAGCTTTAAAAATGTAAAGCACAAATGTTGTACATTGTGCAATAAAATTAGCACCATCATTCCTATGGACATCTTGCATTCCATCACTTATGGTGTTTTGATGTTTTTGTTCTACAGGCAGATTAAAGGTGAAGAAATAGGAACATTCTATTTTCTATGTGTTGAATCTGTGGAATTTTTTAAACAGATCTAACTTTATTATTTATTCTATTCTTTCAACTAAGAGGGTTTTGTATTTATAGATACAAATCTATTTTTATCTATAAATAGCTGTGTTTTAATAGATGTAATTTATCTTTCAATGTTGTTTTCTCTAAAAATCTCAGTTTTCTTTATATCAATCTTTTTATCTATTGATCTTCTTGATTTATCTACCTAAAGTCATGTGAAGAAATTAGGAGACCCCATGAAATATTTTTTTATTTTTAAATAAATATGGACATATCAATATTTGATCTTCTTTCAAATATAACAAAAGAATTACAGTGATGCCATTTCCAACTGGAAAAAGTAAGGACACCCTATCCCCTAATAGCTGGTATTGCCCACTTTGGCTAAAACTACAGCAATAAGTCTCGTTTTTTTCCACTCCTTCATGCAGGATTTTTTTGTTTCTTGCATGCACAGCCCTTTCAAATGACCACAGAATTGCAATAGTATTAAGATCCGGGCTTTAACTGCATTTCTTTCTTTTGAGCCATTTCTTGGTGAATTTCCTGGAATGTTTTGAGTCATTTTCATGTTGCATAGTCCACATCCGCTACAGCTTACATTTTCAGACAGATGGTCTTATATTTTCTTCAAACACCCTCCGATACAATGAAGAATTCATAGTGCATTCTATGACAGTGAGCTGGCCAGGCCCTGCTGCAGCAAAGCAGCCCCAACCCATGACAGTTCTATCCCCATGCTTCACAGTTCGTATGATGTTTTTGTGCTCAAATTCTGTCTTTGGTTCAAGCCATACATGTCTTCGGATACTGTGCCCTAACAATTTTACTTTGGATTAATCTATCAGAGCAAATTTTTCCAAACGTTCTGGTCTTTCTCTATGTGTTTTCTGGCAAAAATTAGTCTTGCCCTGATATTTTTTGTTAGACAGATGCATGTACGTTTACATCAACTGTGGCAAGAGCTACCTGTAGATCCCAAGATTACATTTTAGGATTGTTGGAAACTTCTTTAAGCATCTTGCGGTCTGCTTTTGGGCTGAACTTTCTAGCACTTTCTAGGCCTGCATTATTTTCCATAAAGTGGAATGGCTGGGGAATGGACCAAAAGAAAGAAAAGGAGAGTTTTGAAATGGCCAAGTCAAAGCCCTGATCTTTATCCTAATGAGATGCTGTGGGGTGATTTGAAATTTAAGTTTAGTAATATTTTCTGTTTTTACATTTATTGTATTCTTTATTCTTGAACTTGTGAATGTTTAAATTAGGTTTACTTTGCTCTATACTCAATTAGATTCTGTTTTAGTCATGGAGACCAAGCTATCAGGTCAACCCAGTGGACGTTTCCCCTCTGTCTGATTTCTGCCGCGCTCCAGCCATTCCTTGATTCAGTGGTTAAGATCCGGAATCCGATCCATACACAGAAAGTGGTCACTCCCTGCTAATTGTCATTTGTACAAGTAAGAGCACAGAGCTTCAAACCCATCTGACATAGACACAGGACTTGAAGCTGTGCACTTAGATCATCACAACTACTTCCTTCTGGTTGAACGATGTGGACATGCTTTCATTACCTCATGTCCAGTATTGCATAATTTCAAGAAAACTAATTCATACCCATTAACAAAGTGTTGCCTTGGAGAAAGATAAACAATGCACAAGAGCAGTTGAAATGTTTGTTTGCAAAATCTTGTGATAACAAAAGCCATGATGCAATAGGTCTTTCTTCTTTCATAATGTATGTATTGCTCAAATATATCACTCTTCTATTTGCATTTGAATCAGTATATTATTGTAGAAAGAAACTGTCGGAATTAAAAACAGTTGGCTGAGAATCTCATGCTACCTATGCATAGCATTTGAGTGGAATTTGCAAACAGGTCTGACTTGTCAAGACTTTTTAGAAACAGTGTCTGAGCAGTGAAATTCTTATGACATGGCACGAGGCATCTAGATTAGATTAGATTCAACTTTATTGTCATTGAACAGGTACAGAACAACGAAATACAGTTAGCATCCAACCAGAAGTACAAAAAAGAGCAGTGCAAAAATGTTGTGCAGAAATGTTGTGAAGGGCAGTGTGTCAATGTACAGGTGCTCCAGTGTATGGGCCTATAAATGAAGCACAGTGTATAGATGTGCAAATGGCATGGTTAAGTAATGTGCAAAAGCAGGCCTTAAAATGAGCCAAGACCAGTCTTTCAAAGCTCTTCATGATTGTGGGGGTGAGTGCGACAGGTCGGAAGTCATTTAGGCTGGGCGCAGTCGACAGCTTTGGCACTGGCACAATGGTTGTGGCTTAAAGCACGTGGGGACAACCGCTTGGGACAGTGACAGGTTGAAGATGTCCATGAAGACCCCAGCCAGCTGCCCAGCACATGATCTAAGTGCATCCTGCTAAATGTAGAAGACACATCTGCGATGGACAGACTGAGGGGGACGGCATCTGGGTTGAGCTTTTATGCAGTAGAGCAGTAACATAGAAATCAAAAACATAAAGACAATAAACTAACCAAATATATACATAGTACCAAAGATATATGCATACTCAGAAGCAATTACAAAAAGAGTGTAGAAAAGGGTCAATGACAATATGAAAGAAATATAAAATATTATAAATATAAGTTTGATAGTGCTTGTGAGTGTATAGAATGTCATCAGAGCATTGAAGTGATCCATATGATCCTAGATCCATGTTGCTGGTTGAGAAGTCTTTTCAAAACTGTGAGTCTGGAGGTATGTGCCCCGATGCTCCGGTAACGTATACCAGGCGGCAAAAGTATGAACAAATTATAGTTCTGCGCTTTCCTAAGACATCGCATGTGGTAGATGCCTTTACACGATCTGACCTGTCCTTGGCAGAAGTGGGATACATACGCAGAGGTAGATTTTTTTTAAAATCAAAGATATAACATGAAACATGAACATAAAAATATGTTAATGTTATGTGACTAACATCTGTTTTTTTCACTTTCTTTTGCAGATTTGCTTTAAAATAATCATTATGATCTCTATGACCCAATATCTCTGTGACACCCAGACTCTATGACCCAATATCTCTGTGACCCGATGACTCTGTGACCAAATGACCAGGGCACGATGTCTCTGCCATTAAACACTCGGGAGCTCTGTAATCTGAGCATCCTGGTGGAGGCCAATCATTCAGACAAAGGACAGGAGACTGTCAAGGTGGGGAACTGGCCTACTCTGCTCATCCTGGTGGTCATCTCTATCACTGTGGGTGGCAACATCCTGCTCATTCTGGCCGTGTCTCTGGAGAAGAGGCTGCAGAACGCCACCAGCTTCTTCCTGCGTTCCCTGGCCGTGGCGGACATGCTGGTGGGGTTGCTTGTCATGCCAATCTCACTCATGAACCTTTTCTACGGTATGTAGTAGTGAGGTCAAATTCAGTGCGAAGCACGTGAATGTTTTACCCACTGAGCAAGGAGCTCTTGGAAGCAGCTTGATACTGTGATGACTGTGATAGGACTGGATGACAAAGGAGAATAGATCCTGTGTAATTGACTGTGCCATATTTACCGCAGTCTTTTATGTCTATATCAGTTGGTGTAATTGGCCAAGCCCCAAGGTTCAATCTGTGGCCCACAGACAAGGACAAAGGGACTGTTTACATTTTTACTAAAATGCAATAATTTCAGTAAATGACTGCCGAGAAGTCATCAACCAAGTCTATTTGATGATTTTATTTTTCATGAGACCACACCATAAGACCACACCAATAACGAAAACACAGTAATTGTTAAAGTCTGCTTGTCCATCCCTCAGACAACGTGTGGCCCATCCCCAAGCCCCTCTGTCCCATCTGGATCTTCCTAGATGTGTTACTCTCAACCGCATCCATCATGCACCTGTGCGCCATCTCACTGGACCGCTATGTGGGCATCCGTAACCCCATCAAATACAACCGCTGCAACTCCCTCTTCAAGGCCAAGGTTAAGATCACCCTGGTCTGGACGCTCTCTATATGTGAGTCCCTGCGGTTGTTTTTTCCCAGAATGGAAACCAAAAACCTAAATCATTCTATTGTTTTGTCTATGTGTGCATACATCTATTTAAAAGTGGTAGCAAGCTTGTCTTCCCGGTGCGCATATTGGAAAAGCTAAAGCATCCCAGGCATAAGCACCCCAAAGAATCATTTGGGAACGGATTGACTACCGCCACTTTAGCCGACGTCTATCCGTTGACCGACTGCCCTGGAGGGTCACGAGTGGCCATTGAGACAGTTCGATGAGACGAATGTGACTCGAGTCCAAACTGCAGAATCCGAGTGATTGCCTCCTCTGAGTGATCAGCACCCCGTCCCGGACCTCGCCCCAGTTTTAGCTCCCCCTGTCTGAAGTTCCATCCATTGCTAGCACATTTTATAAAACAATATTTGTGTTTTTTCTACATTTTATCTGGAAGCTATTGCGAACATTGTTATTGCCAAAATGCTAAATAATTGTTTACGCTATATATTGGGTAAATTAGATTCCCACCTATTTCATTGTCAACAATTCCATATTACTGATTTAGAATAATCGGCCTCCTTTGCTATTGTATCGCTTCATGCTGAACAAGCCTTTAATCAAGTAGCATGGCCTTGCATAATGCTGTGGCAGTATCCAGTCAACAACGAGGCTGGTGAGTTCCTGTTCCTGCCGTTCCAAAGCAATGTAACATTGTGGATGACTTTGTAAAATGTACTATCCAACTTATATACAGGAGCCTGTGCACCCAAATACCAAGCAACCACTGTCACTCCAAGTAGTCCTCCGTAGAGGGTTGAGACAGGGTTGTGCACTTTTGCAACTGCTGTTTCTTTTAGCCTCAAGCATCTTGCTCAAGAAATAATGTGGAAATATATTGTTAAAGAAATAAAATGTCTCTACAAGTGGATGACATGTAACTGAACCCCAATCTAGTTTGTTTAGTACATTTATTTGGATAGAGAATCAATCGGAATAAGAGTAAGCTGATGCTCATATGGATGCATGATCCCAATTGGTGAGATCATCTCCCTTTGACGATGAAGTGGTTCTCCATTTAATAGTATACTCCCTGATAGTTAAACTGAAAGCAGACACACAATGTTCTAGAACCTAGACACAAAGCAATTGAATAGTGTTGCCGCAAACTGGCTCAGGTAAAGGTGGGACAGTACTCCTTGTTGTATGCCAGGCACCTGCAAGCTCAATTGTGGTTGATGGCCAGTGAAAGGCATTTGAGAGCACGTTTGGCATCTTAACTCTCAATTGTGGAGCTGATGAGGCAAGACCTTCATTGCATAAAGTGACATGACCAGTTTTGTACAGGAGAAAAAAAATTGGTAATAGTTCTAATAATTACCAAGGCATTCATCTGGAATTATAAAGTACACCGAATTGCATTAGGCATTAGCATATGTACTTTCACACTGGCGTCATCCAGCTGGCTTAGAAAAGAGCGGGCCGCCCTTTCTTTGTTGACACTTTCATCATGTCCCATGTTGGCCTGGAGCAATCACTTTATATTTATAATCCCAGTATGCACAATACTGCCAATGTCTGTTCGGGTTGATATGCAGTGTCCATGTCTCTAACAACACCTGTGTCTCTGTCTCTCCTCTACAGTAATCTCCTTGCCCATCCCTGTCATTGGCTTGTACGACCCCACCCTCATGTTCGATGACCGGACATGCAGGCTAAACGAGCGACGCTTCATCCTGGCGGCCTCCTTTGTGGCCTTCTTCATCCCTCTGGTCATCATGGTGGTCAGCTATGGTCTGACCGTGCGCGTATTACAGCGCCAGGCCTCCGCTTTCCTGCACCGAGGAGACCGGACCTTGGGCAGGCAACAGGTCTTACCCAGGATCGCCCCGCTGCCTCCTCAGGGGGACTGCCTTGACCTCCTCCGGCAGGACTCCCGCAGTCCCGTGTCCTCGAGGGCTGTCGGCGCCTCTGATGTTTCCATCCCTCCAGCCTCTCTTCGCCCCGCCCCTAAAGAGGGAAGGCGGGACCCGGAAGGATCTGGCGGGAGGCCTTGCACGGCCCAGTCAATCAAAAACGAGACAAGGGCATCCAAGGTCCTGGGTGTGGTGTTTTTCCTCTTCCTGGTTATGTGGTGTCCATTCTTCATCACCAACGCGCTGAGCGCGCTGTGCGAGTGCTCAGAAGTCAGCCTGTGCAACAAGCCCATGCTAACGTCGCTCCTGGATGTATTTGTTTGGGTGGGCTATGTCTCGTCCGGTGTCAACCCGTTGGTGTACACTCTGTTCAACAAAACCTACAGACATGCCTTCCAGAGGTACCTAAAATGTGTCTACGTCAGCCCGCTGGCAAAGATCCCCGCAGCCAACCCTGCGTATCCAGTCTGCACTCTCCCGCCTTTACCCAAGGAAGGCACCAGCAGTTCTAACTTCTACAACAGCATGCGCCGGCCCTTAAAGGGTGGACTTGAACTTGGGAGGGATCCACAATTTTAGAGAAGTTGGCGAGTGTCTGTCTGTCCCTGTTGAGCATGTCATGGCCTCATAACCTATTTCCCTAAAATGTCCTGCGGCATACAATGCACTGTTGTGAGAAGGCGTTGCAGTCACGGTTTGGATTCTCCTGCTCCACTCCCTATTCATACAAATCATCAATGCCTGTTCCGGTATGATAAGTACTTTTACAGAATTTTACAGAATGATGACTGTATGGTATGATAAGTAATCATAATGCTAAGCATTTGTAAAGCGTTGATTTGCTCTAAGATCCATGGCTGAAGAAATGTATTTCTTTTACGCTATTGTAAAAAAAATACAAGCCAAAACACAAGACATGTTAAGGAAAAAGACATTACAGCTAAATACGGTTGTCGCCAGATCCAACAGGAGAAGAACCTTTTCAGTATTCTGTGATGCGCTTAAGAGATGACAGACTCTGCAGACCTGAAAGGAAAAGTGTTAAGACTGAAAAAAGACAGAAAGATGTTGCTGTTCGTCAGATCAGAGGTTAATATGTGTACTAACTTTACAGAGTAAGTGAATTCTCATTGTGTGCACTGCAGGAAGATAATACAGCTGTTTTCCCTCTTATAAGAGGGCTTGGCAGGGTCAAAAAGGGCTTAAAACATATGTGAATCATATCTTAAATCTTGGAATCACAGTGCCACCATGTGGACATCTACAGTAAATTACATAAACATGTCATTGATCATTTGAAGATGTGCTGTACTGCTTGTTTATTGCTAGATTTACACAGGCAGCCCAACTCTCATTGTTTTTACTATTTCATTTTATGAACAATCCGATCCGCTCTGACAAATATGATATACAATAATTGGCTCTGATTTTTCAAAAGAGAGCGAAGGTGTTTCTGTCACTGAATGGAGAGTCAGACAATTGTGCTTATTCAGAAACACGGGTACCTGGGAAAAAACATGACTACAGAATTAACAGTAATCTCAAAGGAAATTACAACTCCTACAGTTTTTCAACCTCAGGTAACTTTAGAATGTATCCTTCACTGGTTGGCTTTTACACAGTTCATATACATGAGATATCTATGACCTATTACGAGGTTTTAAATGTACAGTCACTAGATTTTTTGTCCTCTTTGTCTTCCAAAAAGTCTCAAGAGATCTCATAATTTCTAGAGATTGAAACCTTATCACTATTCACCCAAAGCTAAAGACACAAATAATATTGAACAACTGATATTAAACCATTATTCCAGCAAAATTCCAGCAAAATCTTACATGAATTACACCATACTAGACTACCTGAACATAATACAGAATTGCTTTGTTTTACTATTTATGAATATGTGTTTTTTTTTCTCCCACAGTCCCAATACAAATATTGTCTTTTAGAGAGTTTATTTGCAGACAAAGACAAATAATCATGCAAAGAAAAGTTCATATACATTTTTGAACAACACAATTCAAATGTTTTAACTTAGGAAGAGAACATAAATCAATGTTTGGTCATAAAACCCTAATTTCCAATCACAGCTTTCATGTGTCTTGATATGCTCTCCACTAGACCTTCACATTGATGTTGGGTGACTTTATGCCACTTCTGGCAAATTCAAGCAGCTCGACATTGTTTGATGGCTTGTGACCATCCACCTTCCTCTTGATCACATTTCATAGGGGTTTCAGGCCTGGAGATAGGCCTGGTCATGCCAGGGTCTGGACCGGGTGGTCCTCCATCCACACCTTGATGGACCAGGCTGTGCATCCTGCTGGAAAAACCAATCCTCAGAGTTGGGGAACATTGTCTGAGCAGACAGAAGAACGTTTTCTTCCAGGACAACATTTTACGTGGCTTGATTCATGCATCCTCTACAAAGACAAATCTTCCAGATTCCAGCCTTGCTGAAGCACCCCCAGATCATCACCAATCCTCCACCAAATTTCACAGTGGGTGTGAGACACTGTGGCTTGGAGGCCTCTCCAGGTCTCCGTCTAATCATTAAACTACCAGGTAATGAGCAAAGCGCAAAATGTTCTTTCTTACTTATCTTCACTCCAGTCCTCTATGGTCCCTATGGTCTTATGCAAACCTCAGCCTTGCTCTTCTTTGCTTCTCATTGATTTCTTGCATTGCACAAATTTGTACAATCCTCTCTGTGCACTTCACCCCAGCTTTTGTTTGCCACTCTTTTTGTAGCTCACTTGATGTCATCCTACAGTTGTTGAGTGACATTCGAATGAGTTGACCGTCATCCTGGTCAGTGGAGAGTCGTTTCCGTCCTCTGCCGGTCTGTAGCTTTGTTGTCCCCAATGTCTGCTGCTTGACCTTGTTCTTATGAACCCCTGTCTTTGAAATGTTATGGATGGAAGCAACCTGACGCTCACTGTATCCCTCTGCCAGTAAAGACAAAACGAAACCTTCTTTTCCTCACTTATAACTTTCTTGTTCAACTCATGATCGATAGTTGTTTTTTAATTCTAATTCATTTTCGGGGTACTAATGGCAATGTTTTGGCCATCCAGCTAGTCCTATTGCAAGAGGATAGTGATGACCACAGGAGTGGTTTTTATATTTTCTCTTGTTAAATAAGATTTGGTTCAGGTGATCACCTAATCAGTACCTCATTCAGTACAATGAGGAGTGCCTGTGTTGGAATTCAACAGACACTGGAATGTAATGGCTGCCATACATTTGGAGATTCTGTTTTAACCAACATTTGCAGTGGTCTCCTAATTTTTTCCACAGCTGTATGAGTCAAAGCTCCAGTACAAGACATTACATAACTTGAGGCATGAAGGGGGGGGCAAGGGGGTGTGGTATATGGCCAATATATCAAGGCTCATAGCTGCATTGAGGATTGCTAGGACAGAAAGATATTTCCCAGTCATGGTGTATTGGCAGTATATCACCTTTTCAATGAGATTAACATTTTGTTGCATGAAAATCTATGGTGATGTTCCCGTCCCCTTCAGGTTGCCTAGGGAAACAGAACATCATAGTATTTTATTTAACTGTCCCAAAACTGTCACTAGTTTAATTTTTCTGAATCATATGCAACATTCTGTATTGTTTTTCTTAATTGTGAACTGTTGTTTTAATAATAAAGTTACTGTTACAAAGTCAATCTATTCTTGGGCATGTGGTGATTCAGCCATCTAAACTGCTGTCTTTGTTGCACATGTACTGCTGAAGCGTTAGATTTACACCTACTGCCATTTTAGCACACTCTCACTCATCTTTCTTTCCCATACCAATAAAATGAACTACATTATAAATATGTGTTTATATACATATAGATATTACCATTGGCTCTGGGTGAATTAATTAACCCAATTCCTTTTCTGATATTGTTGAGACAGTGCCTAACAACTAAATGGTCTGGCGTTGACTCAGTGCAAACGATCAGGCACATAATATTGTAGCAGATGTTGGGTTTCCTTGTCATCCACACATTAGTCTTGGATTTACCTTGGGTTGCTCTTTACTGGAAACTATATTATCCCTAGAGCAGCGAAGAGCTAAAACCTTCTAAAGGTCCCCTAACTAGCATATCTTGTGTATATCAAGAATGTCCCGTTATAATACATTAAAATACATTAGCTTGATAATTTTTACGTGAACATTTAGGTATAGTACATTAAAATCCCAAATAATCCCCACAATGTACTAATGTAGATAGTACCGTAATACATCTATAATATAGTCCTACGTATTGCTCTCCGTATGTATTTTACCCTTAATCCTTTAATTTCTTCAGTGTGTGTTATGTAGGGCATGTGAAAGACTTTCATCCAAGCTTGTAGATTTTGATTTTGCACCAGCTATGAATGGGGTAGCTTCTTTCCACTTTAATAGGCTTGGACTGTGTACACACACACGCCCCTACACGCACACTTAAACAGTTCTCACCCTCGACAACAGTCCCTTGTGTATTCCTAACTCCCAATTCCCACAGATTCCACAGCATTAGCACACGGCCGCTGTCTGTCCCTCACCCAAGTCAGATGAACAGAACATGCCATGAACACAGATTAGACCATACGAAGCTATTGCCAAAGCCATGCCATTCAATTAATGTATTTTGCTATTTGTTGTTTGACTACGCATGGATGTCACTTTTTCTCTTTTTTCCCCGTTCTGTGGGTGTGTGAGCGAGCCCATGCACGCAGGCGCCGTGGTTTCGCTGCTGCAGAGCGTTCGCCGAGGAAAGCCGACGCTGCCAAGGAAACACATGCAGACATAAGGGAATCCAGATTTCAGCATCGTCCTCCATTCCCATGACTTCGATAATGCAACGACAATGATGGATGCTCGCAGCCTTCGATGCATTCCACGCGTGTTGTCTATATAGCTGCAAATAATACAACCAACATTAAAAGGCAAATAAAAAACAAACAAAAGGATAAGCAAAACGTCCAGTGGTAAGATTTCTGTATCATTTCATCGTTCTTAGGTCTATGATTGACTTCATTATTTTACATTGCACAATAAGTATTTGGAACTGCATAATATTTTTACGCTGGAAACAAAAAATACGGGTAATATGAATGACAAGAAATGTATGCATGGGAAAGAAAAAAAAATTGTATGGTGACTCGATATTGCCATAGATTGATGCTCTCGCTATTCGATATGAAAGCAAGACACCCGTTTTTATTTACCCAGGGCAATTCAAATTGAAATACTGTTTTTGCTTTTCACCTATACGGTTATTTTATTATTTTCTGTTGTAGTTGAACGCTAGTTATCCACTGCAGCCCAATCCGCATGTCTGTAGCGAACACCTGTTCCCTTTGCTTTACAAATCACATGCTTGTGCCCAAGCTGCGAGGGTTGGATGTATGACGTAATCATTTGTACAACTGCATAAATTCACTGATGTCATACTTTTTTCTTGTTAGTCGTTATCCACTAAAGGATGACTAATGCAGGCATACGTATATTTTATGTAAAGGCTATCAACACGAGGCTGCAGGTGAATCACATTTATCTGCTTTGAGAAATGATGGCCACTAAACCCGGCTCATTTGTGAAGGCTTTCATCTGCTCAGATCATGAATAATTCCATAAAATGGATTGTGCACTGTTGCAAAAAGTGTTACCCAATGCAAACAAAGCATAATGCATATTTAATCATATGATGAAATGTCCAGGGGAGCCCTACCCTGTGTTTATCTACAACACAATAGCGTTAGCGGTGGATTCAGTAGGCTTGAATGTCACCCTGGTATTTGATCACATTTAAACTATTTCTTATGGAAAAAGGCACATTTGTGCCCTCAAAGGCCTAAACAGAGTGCAGGAGGAAAATATAAGTGGTGCCTCGTAACTAATGACCATGTTTCTGTGTATGACCTTGTATCGTTGACAGGTAATACTTGGTTCCCTTGGTTGATATGTAAACTCAAATGGTAAAATGACAATCCTGATTGGTTCCTTATTTAGTCGGAATTGCTACTTTGTGGTCGGGTTTAGGTTCAGTTTGCAACCTGTTACATTTGGTTTCATGAATCATGACCGGCAGGTATCATAACCGGTCGTTTTCTGGCAGGTGTCATATCTTCTGTAGTTTTCTGCAAGTGCCAAGACTAACACAGACTTTACATTGGTCTTTTAGGTGTCGCTTGTTCTTCAGAACCAGGAGGAACCTGAGGCTGAAGGATGTGATTGTACTAGTCAGTTACCAAAACCCTCTCAACCAGAGGCGCTTACACAAGCAAATAAGGTAAGGCGAAGGGCATTGTACTAGTCAGGTACCAAAATCCTCTCAACCAGAGGCGCTTTGACAAGCAAATAAGGTAAGGCGAAGGGCATTGCTGTGGGGTTTTACAACTGGTTCATTCAACCAGTCATCTCTGGTATTCAAACCAACATCCTTTTGGTTACTGGCGGTATTACTCAAACTACTTAGATGTCTGAGGGCATTTTGCTTTAACCCTGTTTTAATAGAGCAGCTCTTATTGAACAGCTTGGTCTGTGATGTGAAGAACGCAGTTGACCCATGAGTTTCTACTATTTTCTTCTGAGCATAGATTATGTAAACGGAGGCCTGGAGCCAATGTCATGCTTGCAGAATGGTGGAAGTGTTGCCATGGTTTCCATTCATTAATCAGGCATTCTCTCATGGCTGTGGAGGCTACACGTTACACTAGCTGCGCTAGACAAGACAAGAATGAGAGATGAGAGAATGACACCCAACTAGATGCTCTTGTATCAATGGTAGAATTTAAATGGATTCTAAGAGGCTCTCTTAGATTGAATAGGGATGAACACAAACTTGAATGAGACACTGTAAGCGATGGAGAGGTTGGCCAAAGAATTGACTCGATTATAACAGTTACCAGACGCCCGACACTGACAGATTGGCAAAAGATGGCAGACGTCCGGCAGTGTCTGGGCTGAAAGTAATCATTGATGAGAACATTTTATAAGTAATGAATTATAAATAAGTTCGTATTTGAATAAGGACACAAACAACGTTGATAGAAGGTGTGGTCTGCGATCTGAGCAATAGACTATTTAAAAGATAGTTCACCCTAATAAGTATCTCATTTTATGGAAAGAGAAAGATGCTATGGATGGGGAGAGATTGGTTTACGTTGTTCAGTGTGAGTGGCCGGGTCTCTGTTGTTAGCAGGCTTAAATCTTCTTAAAAGGTTTAACAGCAACGTGAGCCGCTTACACGTTTCTCCTCGAACCAGAAAAGGTGAAATGTTTTATCATGCCGTCTCAACCTGGAATCGGATTGAATAATGAACAGAATGAAGTCAGGGTTTGAACAACGTCTGGATCCGAGTGGGGTTAGCTAGGAGCAGTGGGGTTAGCTAGGAGCAGTGGGGTTAGCTAGGAGCAGAGGGGTTAGCTAGGAGCAGTGGGGTTAGCTAGGAGCGGAGGGGTTAGCTAGGAGCAGTGGGGTTAGCTAGGAGCGGAGGGGTTAGCTAGGAGCAGAGGGGTTAGCTAGGAGCGGAGGGGTTAGCTAGGAGCAGTGGGGTTAGCTAGGAGCAGTGGGGTTAGCTAGGAGCGGAGGGGTTAGCTAGGAGCAGTGGGGTTAGCTAGGAGCAGAGGGGTTAGCTAGGAGCAGCGGGGTTAGCTAGGAGCAGAGCAGACGTTAAATGCCCTCTCCTATTCTCTAGGCTCGGTTCATGGGGTTTTCACTCACGTGCGTTGCCTCTGCTTTCCCACGAGACGTTCCCCTTAAGGTTGTTTATGCCGGTAATCTTTTTTTGCATTGTGCCAATTTATTGAAATTCTGACAGCTGCGATAAAGAACTCTGTAGCTTCGGGGCACATGTTGTCCTATTTCTTTGACATAAAAATATAATTAATGTCTGACATTCCAATATATGGCATATGCTGATGTAGGGTAAAATAGTATTGTTCCCTGACAGTTCTACGTCTCTACGGTCATTGGTATGCAACGGCCTATAGTGTATTTTATATGCGATGGTACTGTTTCCATGGACCAGCCTAGTTTTCATTTAACAGGCTGTCATATAGTGAAAGCTAGGCTGTATATAGATACATTTATATTATTTTAATATATATTTCACTTGGTCATGGTCATGAGGGAGAGTATTTTGGATATTCTTATTCCTTGTTTGGCTGATGCATCAGACCCCATTATTTTACCTTAGCCTGAGCACAAACCTTTGTCAGCTCTACCTCTATAGATATATAGATGAATATGTAGATGAATATACATATATATATATATATATATACGGTTGCTTTGTTCCATTTCTTTCGTTTGCACTTCCTCTCATCGCATAGCAGTGGGCAGCAGAGCATAAGGGACGGCCCCGGGAGGTTGCCATGGTGACGGCCCTGGGCTCTAGCTCCAACATAGTAGAGATCATCCACATGTCCACTGCAACTCCAGCCGCTCAGTGTACCCTGTTGGGGTAATGTTAACAATCGGATGTATTAATTGATCATACACTGTCTTACCCCCCCCCCCCCCCCCCCGAGAGGAAGTTTGGAGGGCACCTGGATAAACACAGGAAGAGAACATTATTTTGACACACCCCTAGACTGAGTTATACCAAATGGATATGCAAATACCCTGAGTGTATAATAATATATGTAACTTTGGAATTGGCAGAGATGCTTCCCTGTCACTCTGGGTGATGGGGAACCAGACTCTCCTTGCAAGTGAATCTTTAATAAACTGTTAATTTTGCTAAAGACGTTTTCTTTCTTACCAGCCTAAATTATAATCCTAGACATTGTAAATTGCCATGATAACCCCCGGTCCCAATGCGAAACACCTCCTCGAACGCGACTGCAGAATGATGCCTCGTATTGATAACATTCGAAAATTCTAGTTGTTCTTCTGTTATTAGTGCCTTGTAAAGCTTAGTATAGTTTATTCTTTTCAAGTGCAAAAGCAAGATGAAAGCTTACCCACTGTTCGAGCCAAGCTCACTGTCATCCTTATTTAGTTATTTTTGTACTGCTTATTTTAAGTCTTTTTATAGACCTGTGCTTGTAAGAAGACCAACATATAAAGGCCTATAAATACTGTTATTAAACTGAGCGAGAGAGAGAACAGGAAGAATGTTGGAGGAGAAATAGGGATGAACGGCTTCGTCTCGTCGTCTCCACCGTGGGCGCTGGATCACGTAAAGGGATGCCAGGCTTCAGTGTGTGGGGGTGCCAGTCCACATTAGGGCTGTGTGGGGTGGAAGCCAGGCTAAACAGTCCCTACCCATTACCCTGATGGAATGAGCACAGGGTCCATAACTACGCACACGCACACACAGAACCTAGTCGCTGTCACTCTGACCACACCCACCAGTGATGGCACTGCGCTAAACATTCAATGGTTCTCCGGGCTCAGCCACGCCCCCGACCTTTCGATCCTGATTGGCCTCAAGCTCCCTATTGGTCGTTCACGTCTTTTCTTCGAATTGTTGTCGCTCACAATGTCCTAACCCTAACCCAATGTCCTCACCCTAACACAATGTCCTAACCGTAACCCTAACCCAATGTCTTAACCCATGTCCTACCCCTAACCCAATGTCCTAACCCATGTCCTACCCCTAACCCTAACCCAATGTCCTAACTCTAACCCAATGTCCTAACTGTAACCCCAACCCAATGTCCTAACCCTAACCCACGTCCTAACCCAATGTCCTACCCCAACCCAATGTCCTAACCCTAACTCAATGTCTTACCCCTAACACTAACCCAATGTCCTAACCCAATGTCCTAACCCAATGTCCTACCCCAACCCAATGTCCTTACCCTAACCCAAGATCCTACCCCTAACACTAACCCAATGTCCTAACCTATGTCCTAACCCTAACCCAATGTCCTAACCCAATGTCCTAACCCTAACCCAATGTCCTAACCCATGTCCTAACCCTAACCCAATGTCCTAACCCTAACCCAATGTTTTGTAATCTCTCACCACCTCTTGGTCTCTGTCCTGCGCACATTAGCATTAGTCCATCGGACCTGGAGTGGAAGACGGAAGAAAAAGGGTTTCCGCCGTTCTCTTTCCCTTTCCCCGGCGTATCGAATCTTCACTTACTCCCACTAACAGAGGTGTCACGGAAAGCATGAGTTCGCTGTGAATTGAGTTCAGACCAAGTTATGTGGCTCCGCTCCCATCTCTCCATAGGTGAGTGTGTGGGCGTTTAAGGTGCTGCCGCCATGCCGCTGGTGAAGAGGTGCATCGAGCCCCGGCACCTGTGCCGTGGAGCCGTGCCGGATGGGGTTACAAGCGAGCTGGAGTGTGTCACCAACAGTACCCTGGCCGCCATTATCAAACAGCTGGGGGGCCTGAGTAAGTCCACACACCTCATGGGTTGACCGACACTGGATAACAGACTGACTGACTGGCCTTCTGTCTAATTGACTGTCCAGAGAACTGACTGACTGATTACATCACCAATTCCTGAAGGGAGATCTTCAGCAATTAGTGATATAGATTTCAGTGACGCATTTTTCTAGATTTCAGTGACACATCATCTTTATTTACTTACAATGTTAAGTCACTTACATAAAACGTTATACATATATCGATATACATATACATGTACAACATACATATGGTGAACAGCCACTTTTATTTTTCAGAATGGTGGGGGCCATTAGTGGTCATTGAAAATATTAATAGGAGTAGATTGCTGATTGGCCAGCACCTCCTCATGTTCCAGAGACTCAAAAATGAAATTCATCAACAAGCCTTAAGCGATGCAATACATGAATATATGCCTTATTTTCACAAGTCAGTTGGAGACAGACAAGATAAGTCTCTTCCACAAACACACAGGGCTGTTTCAAACAGAACACGGTAAGGCCACTGTGTCTCATGGGCAAATACATTTTTTATAATTTATTAAAAAAAAATTTTTTATAGAAAGTGAAATGAACAAATGATTAACTGTAATTTATTATTTTACAGGTAAATTCCCATAACCCTCCCCTGAGCTGTCTATAATGTTTATTGTTTTCCGCGACTGCAGGTCGACATGCGGAGGACATATTCGGCGAGCTGTTCAATGAGGCCAACAGCTTCTACATGAGGATGAACAGCCTCCAGGAGAGGGTGGACTTGCTGGCTGTTAAAGTCACCCAGCTGGATTCCACGGTGGAGGAGGGTAGGTGGAGGCAGCGTGGATCACGGTTTAAAAGGGGTTGCGGCAGGTCGGGGGTCGGGAAAAGGCATGGCGAAATGGGCAGGGGGAGGGGCCAAGGCATGTATGGAAACCGCTGGGGTTGAAACTCATGTAGGACAACATACAGAACGGCGTAGACTATCTGAGCGTGAATGAACACTGAATTAAGAGCACCGTGCTATTTAGCATAGGAAAACAAACGGTTGCATAATGCATAAGGGTTTCACCAGAGCTTAAGGCTCACCAGCTGAGCCTCAGTATCCCTTCAGCTACAAGTACCAATACATGGACTTTCACAATAATAGCTGGGCTATTACATACCGTCTTTCATTTAAATACTTTTACTATCTGAACAGGGACCCTCTTACTTCATAAACCAAAATGGGTCGGCATTGACTTTCATAGTTGACAGTGTTGGAGTGTCCAATCACTGTGATCACGTTCGGGTGTCCAGTCACTGTAATCACGTTCGGGTGACCAGTCACTGTGATCACGTTCAGATGTCCAGTCACTGTGATCACGTTCGGGTGTCCAGTCACTGTGATCACGTTCAGATGTCCAGTCACTGTGATCACGTTCGGATGTCCAGTCACTGTGATCACGTTCAGATGTCCAATCACTGTGATCACGTTCGGGTGTCCAGTCACTGTGATCACGTTCGGATGTCCTGTCACTGTGATCACGTTCGGGTGTCCAGTCACTGTGATCACGTTCGGGTGTCCAATCACTGTGATCACGTTCAGATGTCCAGTCACTGCGCTCACCCTTGGCATTCTGGTCCCAGTTTCGCTGCAGGACATCAACATGAGGAAGGCCTTCAAGAGCTCCACCATACAGGACCAGCAGGTGGTGTCCAGGAACTCCATCCTAAACCCAGTCATGGAGATGTACCATCACTGTGACAAACCTCCGCCTCTCAACATCCTTAGCCCCTATAGGTCAGCACACAACCAATCACATTGCGGTTTATTAAAACCCCAGTCATTGGCCGTATTCTTTCACCCTGAGGCACAGGCAACAGGGCTTAGCAGTGGGAATGGGCCACGTTTGGAATGGGCCACATAGTGTAAGAGTGCATTGCCTTGCTAAAGTCACAGGTCCAGATTGTTTTGTCGTACAGGGATGATAAAAAGGATGGCCTCAAGTTCTACACAGATCCTTCCTACTTCTTCAATCTGTGGAAGGAAAAAATGCTCCAGGCGACGGAGAATAAACGCAAGGAGAAGAGGAGGCAGAAGGCAGGTGACAAGGTGAGCGGGATTATTCTGTACATGTATGTGTGTGTATTTGTGTGTGTGTGTACCTGTATGTGTCTGTGACCGTGTGTGCGTGTATCTGTACGTGTGTGTGTGTCTGCACGTGTGTGTGTATTTGCGAGTTTGTCTGCGTGTGTCTGTGTGTGTATCTGTGATGAATCACCACTCTCACACAGGCGTTCCATATTTTGCTGCCAGCCCTCTGTTTCTCTCTCATCCTCTCATCCTCTCATGACTGTCGGCCGTTCTCCCTCTCTGACCCTCTACCGTTTGACATCAGGCCTGTCAGGATTAGCTTGTTGCTCTTTTAAGACGTTTCTGGTGCACGAGGCTCCGAACCCTGCGGGTGTGGACAAGTGTTTAGGCGGATTTAAACTACGAGAAGGGTGAGAGGCAACGGGGGATTAGGGGGCGAGGAACAGAGCAGGAAAGATGAAGTGGTTAGTGATCAGCCATGCTCTATGAGTTTAGTGAGATGAAAAACACCTGACAATGCTACTAATCTGTAGTGTTATAGTTCACTTGATTAGAGAGAACATCATTATTTATTAAGACTTAAGAACTTTCATGATTAGGATACTATACCATTGAATATTTATGCTATATAGAAGATATTTGGTTTTACACTGTGAGGTCCATTTGTCGCTGAACATCATTTATAGTGTAGCATGTGTTGCATCCTGCTTCGTTTGAAGGCTTTGTGAGGGCTTCCTTTGGACGCATTGTGAGGGCTTCATTTGGATGCATTGTGAGGGCCTTATTTGGACACATTGTGAGGGCTTCATTTGGAAGCATTGTGAGGACTTCATTTGGACGCATTGCGAGGGCTTCATTTGGACGCATTGTGAGGGCTTCATTTTAATGCTTTGTGAGGGCTTCATTTGGACGCATTGTGAGGGCTTCATTTGGACGCATTGTGAGGGCTTCATTTGGACGCATTGCGAGGGCTTCATTTGGACGCATTGTGAGGGCTTCATTTGGACGCATTGCGAGGGCTTCATTTGGACGCATTGCGAGGGCTTCATTTGGTTTGGTCAACGTTCCTGTGGTTCTTCTGCAGTGACGTTCTTACACGTTGGTCTCTTCCAGGAACAGAAACAGGTGGAGGACCCCAGCCGGGAGGTGAAGAAAGTGAGAAAGGCCCGGAACCGTCGTCAGGAGTGGAACATGATGGCTTACGATAAGGAGTTCCGCCCAGACACACGCCTGACGCCCTCGCCCTACCACGGAATGTCCTCCGAGGGATCTCTCTCTCCAGACAGGTCAGTGCTCAGCAGGTAGCCTGAGAAACCCTGACCAGTAAGAGGACAAGATACCAGAAACATGACCTTGGAAAGTCTCTGGTGGTATTTGTCATTGTCAACTTCTACCCGTAGTTGTATTAAGGAACAAGGGAATGGGTTAATATACCAGTCTATGGTCTGCTGTTACTGTAGGTACGATGCAATGCTGAGTTCCAGGGTAAAGTCATCTGGCCTGGTAGTCCTGAGGTTTGATCCAGGGGCTTAGGTCCTCTTTTGATTCTAACACCACGCCAGAAATATTTGAGGGAGCGTTCCTCGGCACCAAAAGGATTCCTCAGCACATAATGTAAAATAATTTAGACTGCAACAGGAGAAACTGGCCCTTGTCCCCCGGCACAAACTATTGCAGAGTAAAACTAGGGAGTGATCAGGTTGTGGACAGTTTTGTACAATTGTCAAGGTTCATTGCTGCCATTCTTGTAGGCTAGAATTTTTTGCTCCTATTATTTTGTAGCCATTTATTATTAAGACCGAACTTTCAGCTTGAAGGAGGTATCTTATGGATGTTCATGCAACTGTTGGTCCCTTGAAAATTCTTCAGATCCGGTATGTCGGATGAGATGTCCTACCCTGCCAGCCCGAACCACATGCCTCAGGAGGGAGCCGTACTGGGTCCGGATGGGAAGGAGCACCTGACGGGCCCCAACCAGACCCAGTCCCTGGATCGTGCCTACCGTCCCCCGGCGGTCACCGCCACAACCGGCCAGGGCCGCCAGCATTCCCTGGGTCGCGTTCAGCCCCACCCCGGAACCGCTGACCCGTCCATGAACGGACCAGGGCCCGCGGTCGCCAAGGACGCTGGGTGTGTAGCCTCTCCCTCTCTGTGTCCGTTTGTCGTTTCTGTTGTTGTTTCTCAGCTGACTGAAGTTGTAGCTACGATCTGTTTGAGCCTAACCGTAACCTAACCGTAACCTAACCGTAACCCTGACCGGCCCGGTTGGTTTCCCGTCACTGTTCCGCAGCGGCCACCAGATGCCCGCGCTCTTCATCCCTCCGGCCCCGCCCCCGCCTCCTCCCATCATCCCCTCGGCCCAGACGGCGTTCGACAGCGCCGCCCTGTCGCGCCCCTACAGCCCCTCGCCCCCTCCGCCCCCGCCCACCGGCTACGTCCCCTCCCCCTCCCACCCCGGTGCCGGGGGACCCCCCGCGGCCCCCCCTCCGCCGCCGCCCGCCGGGCCCCCGGCGTTCGCTGCCTCCCCGGCCCACGCCACCCTGCCGCGGAAGGGCAAGGTGCTGGGCATTCCGATAAGCGACGCCCGCAGCGACCTGCTGTCCGCCATCCGCAGAGGTGAGACACCGACTCGCCCGGCATCACGGCACCGGCTACCTAGTAACCTCGTGCTGGCTACCTAGCAACCTGGTACAGGAGGGAAAATGCAGTATCAGATATGCAATGTTGTTGCCTCTGTCAGTCGACCTCTGACCTTGTTGTGTTGCGCTCAGGCATACAGCTGAGGAAGGTTCAGGAGCAGAGGGAGCAGGAGGCCAAGAAGGAGCCAGTGGGCAACGACGTGGCCACCATCCTGTCGCGACGCATCGCCGTGGAGTACAGCGAATCAGACGAGGACTCGGAGCCCGAGGAGAACGAATGGTCAGACTGAGTCGAAGGACAGGAAAAACCGGGGGCGTCTCGCTGTACCCCTTCTACACACTGCTGCTATTCCAGTACCAGGATACACACCCTCACACACACACACACACACAGTCCTCACATACTAGGTCTCCGTAGGCCTCTCTTAGAGGATTTAGAGGAGAAAGTAGAGACAGTACGACGGAATTCGTTATCTAATCCGATAGATGCGGATTAAGGGATGAGGGTGTGAAGGACCCACAGTGTATCTGGGTCTGAGGGGCCGGGGGGGCCGCTAGCTCATAACTATATATACAGTATATGAAATAATATAGTCTAATATATTACTCATGGTCCAGTATAAAAGTGTTTCGTTTTTTTCACGAGTCCTGATATTGTACTTTGAATATTATTTGTGGTTTCAGATTCATTTCGATTTTCATGTCCTTCCGCTGTAAATGAGCCTGACCAGATACCACCCTTTCTAGGTGAAGTTGCACACATAGGGATGTCTTATAGCTCAACTGATTCTAACCTAATGCACTTAAATGTTTTGTTCATTTAAAGTACTATTTTTTGAGAAATTATCATTTTTTCTTGTAATGTTTGTAATTAGTGTGCATATGAAGAACCCAGATGAAGTGTATTGTTTGATCATCATTGAACATATGGTACTGTGGCTGTAACCGTGTCATTATCACAACTCTTTTGTTCTCTGAGGGCGTTTTTTTTTATGTCAAGTTGTTCGATTGTTTACAGTGATGTGGTTTAATATTTCTAGTCTTACTGGCAGTGTGTAATACAAGTTGCTGCTTTTTTTGGTTTACATGACTTGCTGGTTGACTGACGACTCCTGTGAAACACAGACTCTAACTTGCCAATTATTTAGGGGTTTATTATTTAGGGTGTGTGCGCGGGTGTGTGATATCTCATTGCCTTGATGTTTCTTTTTTTCTGACTCACTTTTTTTAGGGCCTGGGATAGTAAATGAATGCTTGTGGGCTTGTGGTCCATTTAGATTAATGTTCTCCTGGAACAGGAGAAAGGGGTCATAGCAATGTTTCAAACATACTGATCCTATGTTTTAGTACGTCATATGTTTATATAACTACTAATGTGCTTTACAGTTCATTGTTATATCGAGTTTTTGTAACACTACTTGTAAATCAATTTGGGTATCTAAATATGAAATGACTATCCCAGTGATCGAACTTAGAACTAGTGCATGTATGAATAGTAAATAAAATGAAATAAGTGTCATTATTCTATTGCGCCTTGTTCACTTGAAGAACAATGAATGCGCTGATCTTAGAGACATTTTGTACGTCGTTATTTATTCATGTACATAATGTCTCCCACCCACCGCGCCAGGCCATCTGGTCATCTGTGGAGACAGGAAGGGCGGAGAGACCGCTGACACACCACAAGGCAGGGAACCGCTCACTCAAAGCCCCGAGGGGTCACGTGACATCTCGTCCAGCTGTATAGCCGCCTCCTGGGGACGGTATTTTAGGAAGTACAGGTAAAACATGACTGGGCGCGGCACCGTACTTACGTAATAGTACTAACTGACGGACGCATTTAGGCCTTCGCGAGTGTGGATGAGTCGCGGTAGGCGCCGCATAACAGTTCATAAGAAAGATGCGTATGGTCTCTTAGTTTTAGCATATATTTTATCAATTCAAAAAGGGTACCAGAATCCTTCCAGTGAAACGCTGTTTTAGACACCCCCCCCCCCGTGCCTGTCTGAGTTCAGTGAGGTCTGAACCCAACAGATACAAGTTGTTAGACCGTGTTAGTTCCTGCACCCTCTTAATGATAGCGGCGTCCTACAAGACAGAGGCAACTGAGCCTCTGTTCGTCCCAGGTTGCAATGAGCCAGGAGCCCATAGTGACCACACCAAGGAGTGGTAAGCAAACTTTTATTGGCCTTTTCCACAAAACTCGTTTGGTACCCTTACTAAAGATTTGGTTTATTGCTTTTAAACCCAAGCTAAAACCTGGCCATGGAGACAATATTGTTTAAATCACAGACAGCTATAGAAACTTAAGAAAGCAGACAAGATTGACCGAAAAGCTTTTGCATTATTTGGTGTCATTAATGAAAACAATAATTTCTTGAAAAAGTGTCTGAAGAAAACACATTGAAGTGGTTTCCTAATTAGAAAATCAACTATGAACCATGAACACGAACAATGGTTACAAACTGAACATATTTGTTTCAGTCAATATATAAAAATATAGCTTCATATCAATATGATAAGACCTTATGAACTTTTAAACCCTGTGAGATTAGATATTGCATCGCACAATCATTCATGCACCGGGCTGACTTTGGTGATTGCAGAGGGGATACGTGAAGATGTCTGGGACAAGCATTAAAAGCACACACGACACATTTAGGACGTTATCACCAGAAGCCAAGCTTTGCAGCACACACAGAAATTCAAGCATTCAATTAAACAGCACTGATGCTATTTGCGGAACTCTCACCGACTTTGAAATCACAGAATAGCAAATGGAGGGTTCTGATTCTGGGTTGCTTATTGCAGCTCTTTGGCTGAACTACGGATACGTAAGAAGCAGATGAAATACAGTTAGAGTTCTCCACGCACATTTTAAACAACAGACGTTGCGTTAATCATTCAAGTCCTGTACACCACACATTATTGAAATCATACGATACCATACAATCAGATATTGGTAAGTGCTAATACTCATAAACAGTTCTTCACTTTCTATTAGGTATCATTAGGTATGATGTAATGTCATTCGGTTTATCACTGTACACAAGTTATACATTATTGCCAGTGACACAGTCAGACAAAAAACAATTAAGACATTCTATAGAAAATAGGTGTTTTTTTAAAAACCAACCATTGAGAAAAGTGCAGTCACAGCAGAACAAAACGTTACTATTTGCATAATTGAGAAATGTCTTAAATTATACACAGTAACTATTCAATTCAACCAATTGTATACATCTATTTGTTCTAGACATACATGTTATTAAAACATGAGAAATGCCGAATGTTATAGGAAATAGAAAGGTGTGATAATATTTGTCGTTAATCGCACGTGTATGTGCTGGGACTTCCCAGGGTGTGTAAGACCGCTATGGGCATAGTTGTTCGACGTGGATTACTGGAGTTCTAATGAAGTCGTGCGTGTAGAATTTAGGACCTTTTACTGTCCTGTAATACTGGGGATACATGATAATATGTGGTGAAGTTCATTTGGAAGACTTGGGCTGACACTGTTCTTTGTCCTTTGTGTTGATTTCAATATGCACACCATTTACTTGCATCATTCCCTATTAGTGTTTTATTTCTGGAAGATAACGCGAAAGAGTTCGCACGACAGGCGCAGAGAGTTGGCGATGGTTCACGTTTCGCTGTCCGTCTGCATCGTGCCGAAACTGCCAGCGTGGATGAAGCTTAATCTTCCTTGGTGATACAACTTTCGTTCATCATAACTAGGCTCACTTTAACGTGCCCAGATATTTTACCGAGTCAGTTCTAACATTGCTCTGACGTTGTTAATACGCAATACAACGTATTGGTCGTTCTAATAAACATTCAACAACCGAAGAATACCATTATTGCCGACCAGCACTTAACAAACGGAGTCCTTCATATCATCCATATTGTACTGAAACAGAACGGACATTTGCCTATAGAGTCAGTCTAATAGGCTCCTTTAAATGCTTTATAAATATTCTGTCACCATAGTACATGACAAGATGCACATAATGCATAATAAAACATAATTATAATCAAAACGGTGTAATATGAGGCCTGTACTTGTACTGTGAAGGCTACCTCTATGTTAAAGGAGCATTAATGGGCTAAAAGCTTTGACACAAAACACCTTCAAAGTTAAACGGCTATTTTTAGAACAGATTTCCTATTGCTATGGTCTGTAAAAGATACCACAAGGAGTACTGTGACTCAATACAGATGAAATGCAAAACAAAACACATAGCTTTTCGCGCAGTCAATAGAATTGCTATGGTCTTGTAACTACACGATAGGCTATAGACCTGACCGGAAAACATTGCCTAGACATCACTCGGTGTCCTAGGTCGAAGAGAGAAGTTGGAAGACACACAACAACACGCGAGTCTCATTGATTTCTGTACATCGGGATTTCTGAAGGCATATATGATGGGGTTTATCATGGAGTGACATATAGCCGGGAGAGCAGTGACGTAGGTATAGACGCGGGGGTATCCAATGTCTGCCACCAGAGAGTACAAAGCGAAAGGGATCCAGCACAACGCAAACGTGCCAAGGATAGTGGAGAGGGTGGATACCCCTTTGGTGGTGGATGTGGAGTGGGAAGCGTTCATAAACTGCTGCTGCACGGCGATTTGCTGCGCGTGTCGAAAAGCAATTTTGCAAATTTGTAGGTATAGTTGCAGAATGAGTGCGAAAACAAAGAGAAAAGTCACCGCCAGCGCAGCGGCGTGGTTCTTATCTATCGGTGCGCAAATGCTGCACGTCGTCTCATCCTCCAGGCAATTCCATCCCATAATGGGCAGCGCACCCAGAGTGAAGCTAGTCACCCAGATGAGCACCAGTGTCACGATGGTAAAAATCACCGTTCGCTCCGTGTGGTAAGTCAGTGCGTTGTACAAAGAAAGGTATCTATCCACAGTGATTGCCAGGATATTGAGAACGGATGCCGAAAAAGCAGTTATAAGCAGTCCAGCTGATAGCAGCGTCACGAACCCCGTATCAAAGATGTAGGTGATGGTGAAATTCACTATTAAACCGAGCCCAGCCAGTAGATCCGCGAATGCCAGGCTCCCTATCAACACGAACATGGGCGCTTTCAGAGTGGGCGTGTAAATAATTAAGGCAAGGACGATTGCATTTTCACACGACATTAGGGTCCCAGTGACACAGAGTACGATGTCCCAGGGGTTGACACGCACGGCCACCGGCTCCAACTCGAATTGGAATGTTGGAGTTAATGTGGAATTTCCTCCTTCTTCAACATCCCAGGTTGAGGAAGAGGTGTTTTGGTAACTCATTGCTGCGGCAGAGAGTGAATCATCACTGAGAAAAACGGAGAAGGGGGGGGGGCACGAGTTAGAAACTATTTCAGAGTGATCACAGGTCAAAATGTACTAGGCATGTGTGCAACCAATGGTGTATGTATCGTATATGTCCAGTTAAAACATGATGTTCGACTACCGCACACCAAATGAATGCATGGCCAAAATACAGCATTTTACGACGAATTATTTTCAACTAAGTGTCCAAATGAGCCCAGTCATACCAGTAATATTATCGGCATCCTTGTGGTTTCTTCTGTGGCTTCCAAACACAGGTAACTACAAAGAGTTAAATTCAAATTAGAACCGCTCTGTAGGGACTATTGGCATCACGCATTGGCTGTCTGAGCAGAAATTTATAGAAAGGGTAAAAATGGAAATGCATGGGCTTTCTTTGATCTAATTTTAGCTCAATGCCATTTTGATTAGTGATCTGATGCCCACACATTCAATAAGATTTGTTTCACTTATGACTTGTAAATGTTCATTTAGGCTATTTTTACACTCTTCGGTTATTATAAAGGACTTCAAAGGTCAAAAACCAAATGATGTCATTTCGGCGAGAAAGGAGTTCTCGGCTATCATTTGTCTGTACTCTAAACATGGGCACAACAGATAACTTCATCACTAACCAGTGCATCCATGCATGACACAATCCCTCAATCAAGTGATCTTCTGACGGCAGGTTGAGGTTTATCCGGACGCATTCCTTGACAGTTGTTCCCCAGGAAGAAGGTGGAGCGCGCTGGTGTAGACTAGAACAAGTTGCCGTCTCTGCCGATGTATAATTTCAACCAGTCTGTATTCTTTTTCCGTTGTTGTAACACAATCTTTTCTGAATCGACTTCTCACAGGAGGACGTTAAGACATGGGTAACACGCCACTAATGATGTTGGCAATTCGCTGGCATTGACTCTTGCTTGTTTGTATCCTATTGGTCCTGTGGATGAATCTTCAACTGACGTCAAGTGCTCCCTCTTCATTCTTCATTCGATGTGTGATTCAGAGCTCGCAAAACATGGTGACACAGCACAGATTTTCAGAAATAAATATGTTTCACTTCAGGTGTTTCTAGCGTCTATGCATTTCGTCGATTTTTTTCAAATGCATTGTATTAATCCCTAACTCTGTGGTAAATATGTTCACAGGGATTTAACAAGGGTTGTCTTGCATCTCGTTTATCATCATAGATAAGAATCGTTCCAGCATCTTATTATTGAGTGTATTTTAAGTTCAAAGCACAATTCTTACTGACGTCCTGACTGTGTACGTAGACAGCCCAACCCTCCCCTTCAAGAACCTGCACGACTGTTTATTAACCTGGGACCTGTGGGAGGCGCTATAACCCACAACGTTATCAAAAAGAGAAGACCACATTTTTTTTTTTTTTACTTCCAAGACCTGGTTGTCAATTACATTTTGGTTAGTCTATAATTTAGTGAAACCACCGCAAAGCATTAGACTTAAATAAAATACATTGTCCTTCTGCTCATGGCTGCAGAAAAAATGTTTGGCCCTGAAACTTGTGATTACCCTAGACTGTTACTTTTTCTTACTGGTCATTATACCAAGTAAGCATAAATGGCAACCCCGTCTCCCTTTCAGCATTGACCTGGGAGAAAATCTAGTTTTTGCTTAGGGATGGAATCATAGATTTTACCATTTGCTGGCCCAAAGGCAACCTAGCAACATTTCAATACAGGTGAAATGCTCTTAACATCTTGATGCTATACGTGCCCCCTACTTGTTGACAAAAATAACTAATCAAAAAGCTATTGCTATTTAATCCCACTGGAGTTATAGTGACTATTCATTTTAACCAGTAATGTTTTACACTCTCCACAGGAATACACCTGTAGTGTGCCACCCAACAGGAAGGGAATTGTTGCGCATATCTAACGGTCAGTTTCCCCACTCTTCACTTGACCCTGATTGGAATCGTCCCAACTCTAACCGCCCTCCTCTGGTTTCCTGTCACAATGCCTGACACACAACCACTTCCTGTTTTCTAAGGGAGGGGCTGATTTATAAATTAAGTTTGAGGAACCGAGGGTCATATTGGGACTTGCCGTAACGATACCCAGGGCTATGTCCATGACTTCCTTGGACTCTGAGTGAGTACAAATACCTTGAGGTATCCCTTTAAAATCATGCATTAGGACGTGTGTGCTATCTTTCACTGCTCTAAACTCAGTTTAGTAAATGTATACATATTATGTTGAAATGACAAATTTTCTGAAGCCATGCCAGAATGGTTTTGGAGAAAGCAAAGACTTCATTTGCATACGAGCTCCCTCATGGAAGAGAGGCGAAGCGTTCATGAACAAACCATAGCCGTTTCATTTCGAGGACTTACACAGACTCTGATCAAGTCCACAACTGATACGGCCGACGGCTTGATCCAGATTCCGGATAGTTCTATCTTTGTTGCATGGTGTCAACGACTCTTGCTTTATCAACCGGCTTCTTTGCATTTTCAACATCAGCTGTCCTTCATTGGCCCGGTTGCCAGGGAGGCCTCTCCACAGACGGCCCTCCAACAGGTGCCTGGAAAACAGACCTTCCGTGAAGCGACCTCCCTCCCCCTCCACACCTTCAAAGGGTGTTTCCCGCAGTTCGTTTAGGCGCCGGGACAACCCTACCCGTCAGAACATCAGCAGAAGAGGGTCGCTCCGCTCTCTCAGCCCCGGCATCTTTCGCCTCGGTTGTTCAGTCGCCACCTGGCGCGTCACGCGTCAGGTCTCGTCAGCTGTCGTGTTGACTGTGAACCCCCCCCCCCCCCCCGGACTAACACATATCTTTGTGAAGGGTAGAAATCGAGCGGCCACCCGTGAAGTGGCCCCAGGGACACACCCATTGAGATAAACAACATCGGGGTGACTTCAACCCCACCGGGGTGACGTCGAGGTCAGACCGGCCCGCTTTGTGAAGCGGAAGCAGCTGGGGGACGAACCCGCTTGTGAAAGGCTCCTTCGGTGCAAACCGTCTAAATCATGCTAGGAATATTAAGTTCGGTCTGCTTTGTCAGTCGCCGTCAGGCTGCAGTTGTCTCGAGGCAACGGGACTATTTTTGATGTCTCAGCCTCTTTGAAACTTCTCGACACACTCCTAGTTCCTCAAAGGCATGCCCAGCTCCGTACGCCCACCACGAAACAATTCATGTCCATCCTCAGTTCTCTCCTTCCTTTTTTCTCGCTCTCTCTCTCTCTCTCCCCATACCTCTCCATCCTCTCCCGCGCTCAGCCTCCACCCAACTTAGAACGAGCGGCAGCCCACTTCCGATTGTCATGGCAACAGCATGTGAATGCGCCCGGCCGTAGGAGAAGACTGTGGGAGAGACGTACGAGTGCTGCATCGCAAGCCACCGCTCAACCTCCTGAGCCAGCTGTAAGGTATGAAGGTGGCCGAAACGGGGGCTTGGGAGGGGGGCCGGGGGTTTGGCACGGGGGTTACGGACATGTTGATCAGGTTGTGTTTTACAAGAAGGTCGTGTGCGGCATTGCTACCTACTCTTTCTGTAATGTATTCTTTCTTCGGGGTGGGGGGGGGGGGGGGGGGGGGGGGGGGGGGGGGGGGGGGGGGGGGGGGGGGGGGCTTGGTGTATGTCGACAGGCAGACAGTGTAGACTGGCTTGTGAAGTATTCTCATTTTGTGTTGCTTGAATCAGTATGCATTCATGTGGGTGAATTGAGGGTCTGTCCGTCGGTACATTCTGTCTGTCTAGCTCCACTCGTCTGTCTAGAAAGGTGTAAACGTCGGTGTGGCTGTGTCAGCAAGCTCTTTATTAGACGGATTGTTGTTGTTGGCGTGTGTTGTTAGTGTGTGTTTGTTTGTGTGGGTTGCTAGTGCTTGTTGTTAGAGCCAGTCTGTTGTAAATGTATGTCGTTAGTGTGTTTTCTTTTTGTGTGTGTTGTTAGGGTACGTTGTTAGTGTGTGTGTGTTGTTACTATGTTTTTTTATAGAGTGTGCTGTTAGAGTGTTGTTGGTGCGTGTTGTTAATATGTGTGTTTTGTGTTGGTTAGAGTGTGTTGTTTGTGTGTGTGTGTGTGTGTGTTGTTAGGGTGTGTCTTTTGTTCGAGGGGGTTTTGTTAGTGTCTGTGTGTTGTTAGTGTGTTTTCTTATTGTGTGTGTTTTGTTCATATGTGTGTGTGTGGTTAGTGTTTGCAAGCGTGTGTGTGTGTGTTGTTTGTGTATGTTGTTAGCGTGTGGGTGTTTTTACTGTGTTTTTTTAGTGTGTTGTTAGAGTGTACTGTTAGTGTGTGTGTTGTTAGTGTGTTTGTGGTTAGTGTCTGTGTGTATTTAGTGTGATGTTAATATAGTTTAGAGTGTGTGGTCAGATTTTGCTGTTATTGTGTGTTGTTAGTGTGTGTATGTTGTTAAATCATGTTGTTGGGGTGTGTTGTTAGTATGTGTGTGTTGTGGTAGTGCGTGAGCGTCTGATTGAAGATGTACAGTGGGGCAAAAAAGTATTTAGTCGGCCACCAATTGTGCAAGTTCTTCCACTGAAAAAGATGAGAGAGGCCTATAATTTTCATCACAGGTACACTTCAACTATGACAGACAAAATGAGAAAAACAAATCCAGAAAATCACATTGTAGGATTTTTAATAAACATATTTGCAAGTTATGGTGGAAAATAAGTATTTGGTCACCTACAAACAAGCACGATTTCTGTCTCTCACAGACCTGTAACTTCTCCTTTAAGAGGCTCCTCTGTCCTCCACTCGTTACCTGTATTAATGGCACCTGTTTGAACTTGTTATCAGTATAAAAGACACCTGTCCACAACCTCAAACCGTCATACTCCAAACTCCACTATGGTCAAGACCAAAAAGCTGTCAAAGGACACCAGAAACAAAATTGTAGACCTGCACCAGGCTGGGAAGACTGAATCTGCAATAGGTAAGCAACTTGCTGTGAAGAAATCAACTGTGGGAGCAATTATTAGGAAATGGAAGACATACAAGACCACTGATAATCTCCCTCGATCTGGGGCTCCACGCAAGATCTCACCCCGTGGGGTCAAAATTATCCCAAGAACGGTGAGCAAAAATCCCAGAACCACACGGGGGGACCTAGTGAATGACCTGCAGAGAGCTGGGACCAAAGTATCAAAGCCATGCCGCCAGGGACTCAAATCCTGCAGTGCCAGACGTGTCCCCCTGCTGAAGCCAGTACATGTCCAGGCCCGTCTGAAGTTCGCTGGAGAGCTTTTGGATGATCCAGAAGCAGATTGGGAGAATGTCATATGGTCAGATGTCATATGGTCACTACTTTTTGGTAAAAACTCAACTCGTTGTGTTTGGAGGACAAAGAATGCTGAGTTCCATACAAAGAACACCATACCTACTGTGAAGCATGGGGGTGGAAACATCATGCTTTGGGGCTGTTTTTCTGCAAAGGGACCAGGACGACTGATCCGTGTAAAGGACAGAATGAATGGGGCCATGTATCGTGAGATTTTGAGTGAAAACCTTCTTCCATCAGCTAGGGCATTGAAGATGAAACGTGGCTGGGTATTTCAGCATGACAATGATCCCAAACACACTTCCTATGCAACAAAGGAGTGGCTTCGTAGGAAGCATTTCAGGGTCCTGGAGTGGCCTAGCCAGTCTCCAGATCTCAACCCCATAGAAAATCTTTGGAAGGAGTTGAAAGTCCGTGTTGCCCAGCAACAGCCCCAAAACATCACTGCTCTAGAGGAGATCCGCATGGAGGAATGGGCCATAATACCAGCAACAGTGTGTGACAACCTTGTGAAGACTTACAGAAAACGTTTGACGTCTGTCATTGCCAACAAAGTATTGAGATAAACTTTTGTTATTGACCAAATACTTATTTTCCACCATCATTTGCAATTAAATTAATAAAAAATTCTACAATGTGATTTTCTGGAATTATTTTCTCATTTTGTCTGTCAGAGTTGAAGTGTACATATGATGAAAATTACAAGCCTCTCTCATCTTTTTCAGTGCACAATTGGTGGCTGACTAAATACTTTTTTGCTCCACTGTAAGTGCATCTGTGCTTTCCAGAGTGTATATGAAAGTATACATCCATGTGGGGTGAGTACCGATTTGTCTGGGGTGTGTGTTAAGTGCATATAAACATATTTTATTAATACACTTTTTACACTGAAGACGTAAAGCAGACGCACTGATCTATGAAAGCAATTTGGGTAAACTGTCCTGCCCAAGTACAGAACAACAGATTTCTCACCCTGCCAACTCAGAGATTCGATCTAGCAACCTTTTGGGTACTGATTTGACAACTAACTAACCACTAGGCCAATTCCAAATCATTTTTCCACTGCAGCCCCCTAATCAGGGACTTTAATTAATTGCACCCACCTGGTCTAAGTACTTGATTAGGGTGTTGCAAAGAAAAAATTAGAACTGGTGTAAGGGGGCCAGATTTGAATACCACTGCGCAAGACTATCCCTGTTTTGTAACAGTAAAAGAAGTTGGACCGATTCTACCTTCATCTAGGGAACCATTGCTCCAGGCTATTGTGTTTGTTATGCAGACACAAGCAGAGGAAAAGTCTCCTGTCACGGATCATGACCCACGTTTAAAAGAGAGAAAGTGTTAAATCTTTCATGCACCACGTAGTGTACAGACAGTTGTCAAGATTGAAAGTAACTCCATAAACATTTAATTTAACAGTCTGTACCTTACTAATAATCCCAAAAGCAGATGCCCTTTCCAACGGCAGAGCATACCATATTTCAAAGAAATAGACATAGACAACCTGATTGGCTAACTTCACCTGCGGTCTCTCTTGCTGTGCTTGGACACAGGATCAAGTACTTCAATGTTGGAAGTGTGGATCTCAATGAAACTGCCCTGAAACTATCACCTAAAGTCAAAAAAGATGCCCCTGCTGTGTCTGGTTCACTACAGAACGGCAATCTTTCTGGACACAAGCGTTTCCTTTTATCAATGGTCGTGGCTTGTACTTTTGGCACAACACACTTCTCAGTTCTGTCTCATTCATTTAATGCAATGTAAATAGCGGGAAACCCGATAGCAGCTACTATATGGATCTCATCTGGAAGTGATATTGTCCTCTGATTATGGATGAACAGGTAGCAGTTGCCATGGCAAACACCCACTCTATCTTTATCTAGCACAAGACCAAGACGGGCAGAAATGTTTCCTGACGTCCTTCCTTGAGCCACATCTCTCACTGGCTCCCTCTCTCCCTCACTATCAGCCTTCCACTCTATATCTCCTGCTCTCTCTTTCTTTAGATCCCTCTGCATTTCTCCCTCCCGCTCTCTGTCCCTCTGTCTCGGTAGCTCTTTCCCTCCCTCCAGTTCGTCTAATGCAGCAGGCTTTTCCTTATACTCAAAAGACTGTGGTTTGACTCAAGAGGCAGAGGAACAGAATGGCCCGTGGTACTCACACTTGACTCCTCCTCTTCTTATCACCCTAGGTTGCCTCAAGCCGAACAACCCGCTGAAGCTCCTGTAAAAAGAAAAAAGAAAAAAAAGGAGAGCCATTTTGCCAAGGTGCCATTGCCCCTCGATCAAATAGCCTTTGATCTGCCCGGTCGCTCAGGCCTGCCTCCGTCGCCATGGAGCACAGGGCCCTGATGTGCACCAGTCAGCCCTGGAAGGGGCCCGAGGGCTCCACGTTCTCCCCCGGCTGGGACGCCCCTTCCCGCAAACCGACCGCCGTGATGTCGCCTTGTCCGGACGTGGTCAAGTCCCCGTGCCAACATGCTGCCAACCCCGCCCATGCCAGAGACCCTTCTGTGGCCTCCCGGTCCCAGCCGACGGGCCAACATGCCTTAGAGTCCTCTGGCTGGTCGGCGGCCGGCAGGAGAGCTGAAAGGGAGGGTGACGCGGTTGGCCCGGTCTGGAACGAGGACGTGGCCCTGCCCGAGTTCCGCGGGCGCTCCTTCTCTGCGGCCGGAGGCTCAAAACCGATTGCTCCTAGGCGGAGGTGTGACAGCTACGTCCGGCCTTCCCCCGACAACGACGACGACGGTGGCACCTCCCGCTTGAGCCCGAACGCCTCCCCAGAGCACGGCGGCGGCCAACGGTCGCGGTCCCGCAGCATCATCCTGAGGAAGACGAAGAGGAGACCTGCACCGCCGGCACGTAGCGTTTCGCTCAGGAGAGACTCCGCCTCACAGCTCAGAGACAAGAGGACCAAGAGCCTTTACATCGACAGGGACGCCTCCCCCAAGGACTCTTTCCTGCCTGACCTCATCCTCGTCTCCACGCCCAGGTCAGAGGAGGACCCGGAACATTCCCACGCTCAGTCTGGCCGTCCTGCTGTTGGACCACCGGGCACCAGCAACGGTCAGCTGTCTGGACAAAGATTAAACAGCCTTTGCTGTCCCGCTCTGAACGAGGGCCAAACAAATCCCAGCAGGGCCGAATCGGTCAGACCCCCTATCCCCACGCGACGTCCACCCATATTCATGGGTAAACCGTCCACATTCCAGCAATCTGCCCCGGTCTCCCCGTCCGACGGCCAGTCGGTCGTCCTCACGTCTTCCATCCTGGGACGGGACCCCCTGGGTTGCAAGATGCGCGCCAAGTCCTCCACCTCGCCCACCTCGCCCAGGGCCAGGAGCGGCAGGCTGAGGCTGTCCCTGGAGCTGCCGGCGGTCGTCCCTCTCCCAGACCCGGCGGCGGTCAAACCAAAAGTGGCCCGGCGCCACTCGGAGTCCTCCGGATCCTCCGGTGCCGCCCGACCCAGACAGCGGCTGACCAATAGCATGCTGGTGATGCCTGTGGTGACCCAGGAGGAGCTCAGCAACGTGCGCTTACGCTCCGTCAGCAGCTCGGACTCCGACAAAGGCCTGGACGGCTCGCCGGAGGTCATCCGGGAGGAGGAGCTGGATGAGGAGCTGGAGGTGTGTCTACCGGTCCACCAGAGTCCTAAGGCGAAACCCCCCGTAGCCGCCAAGCCACCCGCGCACAAATGGCTGTCGATGCACATGGTCAAGTCATCCTCGGCCTCATCCCAGTTTCACAGGGACCCCTCACAGACGGAGAGCACGGGGGACGCGTGTGTGGTCGGAAGGAGAGCCAAACCTAAGAGGTGGCACCAGCCCCCCTGTTGTGCCAGCGACTGTGTTACGGCGCAGAGGCAGCCGGCTATAGACGGGCATGCGTACGAAGTCGCTCACCAAGAGGCTGAAGATGCGAGAAGAAACGAATCTCTTCGAGACGAACGGGATAAAAAGAAAAAGCCGGTTCCCCCTCCGGTCGCAAAGAAGCCTGACGTCGTGTTCGTGCCCCCCATCACGTTACTGGAGCAGGAGAGCACCAGGGGCTATGTCTGGTCCGGGTCCAGTGGCGTATACCAGGCTCCTGCCAGCATTTACCAAGACAGAGACTTTACTGGGCAGGATCTCAACCATCACAGAATAAAAGAGGGTATTCTTAAATCTTCTATAAAAACACTAAGTGTTTTGAATTCCCTAACCTGTGTTTGAACTGTTACCATCACATGTGGCAATATTTACCACATGCTGTTAATGTGGAGACAATTACAAATAATATGGAATTGTCCTGATGTGTTGCCATCCCAAACAGAAATAATATGGTCTTATTTTTTTCCCCCAACAGGATTTTTCCTTGATGAGAACCAAGAAGATATCATGTCGGAGGTTAGAACACTGTGCCTCAGAGAGCAGGAGGAGTTTGACCAAATCTCCTCACAGCCAATGACTGAGGACCTGTTTACCATCATACACAGGTAGTGACATATCTCTGAGGACCTGTTCACATTCATACACAGGTAGTGACATATCTCTGAAGAAATGTTCACTATCATACACAGGTAGTGACATATCTCTGATGACCTGTTCACAATCATACACAGGTAGTGACATATCTCTGAGGACCTGCTCACCATGATAAACAGGTAGTGAAATATTTCTGTGGACCTGTTCACAATCATACACAGGTAGTGACATATCTCTGCGGACCTGTTCACAATCAGACACAGGTTGTGACATATCTCTGAAGACCTGTTCACTATCATACACAGGTAGTGACATATCTCTGAGGACCTGTTCACAATCATACACAGGTAGTGACATATTTCTGAGGACCTGTTCACCATCATACACAGGTAGTCACATATTCTCTGTAGACCTGCTCACCACTATACATAGGTAGTGACATATCCACTTTTACCCAAAATAAACAAACTAAAACAAACTCATGTTATGAAAGTTCATGTTAAGATCATGGGTGCCCATCATTGTTACAAAACCCTAATTCTGGGCATTATGAAAAACTATATTATGTATCCCGATCATGGTTGTTTCCTATACTGTTAATCAACTATCCAGAACAACCTAAGATAGTCTGATAAGGTCTGAGTAAGGTCTGAGTAAACTCATTTATATAGTTTTTTAAGGTTTTCCTAGATGTCTAGAGAAACTTGAGAAGCAAGACCAAATATTGAGTTTCAGGTGAACCTAATTAAATAAATGTAAATGTAGGAATACTGGTTTGTTGTTTAATAGTTGTAGAAAATAAAGGATGGACATAGAATTTTGCACCAGTCCTCCTCTGTTTTCAATCCCTTTGAAACAAAGATTCAACCTTTTGAGTTTATGAAGCCCTTTGTAGCCATAAGCAGGGCTCTAGAGAAAACCTACAAGATAGTAGTTCTTCGGGAACATGGTTGAGCAGCCCTGACTTGCTTAATTCTTAATCTTCTGACATGTAATTGACTTGCTTCTGTACAACCCAGATAAATTGTCATTACCAACCGCTATTTCCGTTTGAAGACTTCTGATCTTAAATTATATAAATTATTAATACATTTCAACATATAAAATAAATATACAGGCCTCAATCATGTCCATGCACTTAGATAATAGGATTATTTCAAATACCAACTGTAATTAAACAGAATTGCCTCGAAAGAATTATCTTTAAACTTTCTGTCGTTTCTGTTGTTTTGTCTTTATTTTAAGGTTGTTAAATAACGATTTCCTTGGCTGACTTTTTGTTAAGGTCCAAGAAGAAACTACTTGGTCGTAAAGAAGCAGCTGAAATGGCTGGGAACCGGCAGGGTTATGGATCACCCTGCAAAGGCTCGCAGGGTATCGTCCAGAAGTCAAGCTCCAAAAATGACAACTTCATGGCTTTTCTGCAGAGGCGGCGAAGTAATAAAGCCAGCTCTGGGGAGAGACTGTCAGCAGCTGAACTGCTCAAGAGTACTAAACCGTTGGCCGGTCAACCGTAGAGCATCAAACAAATCAGACGTTTATGTTTCTCAGTGTACTGCATGAATTATTGTAGACAACCAAGGACAGAAGGGGGAAATGTCTATTGTTTTCATGGCTTCACGTGCTACACCGGCGACTTGTTTTTGTGATTGCAATGCAGCTTCTAGACGTCAAATTAAACTGTATATTACCCCATTTTGGTCAGCTGTGTGTTGCTTTTGAACTGAGACAATCTATCAAGTGAAACAATTTTTATAGCCTTGAGTTGTGAAACTGCCCACATTTTGTGCTTTTGGTCATGTATTGCACAGAAATAAAACAAAGCTGCTTGTGTGTCTGTGACAAATCATTAGTATGCGTCTGCCCTAACCCACTGTTACCGGATGCCCTCATTCATTCGGCAAAAGTAACAGGTGTTTGTAATTGCTGTTTCATTTACAGGCTTTTCATCAATTCATAGTTCCTCCAGTGTTATTCATATATTTTTTTTAAAATGTTCAACATATGTTGCGTTACAGCCTGAAATCAAAACACATCAGATTCATGGTACACAAGGTACAGTAACCCGCAACATCCAAGTGGGAAAATAAATCTATAAAACTCTCTGAAATGAGTGAAATACCTTATTTGGTTTCGGGCCCCCCACCCACCACATTTACTTAACCACAATAAAACAAGCGTTACACAAATCTCGCTTCTATGGGAGGGTGGCAAAAGAAAAGATCACCCCAAAATAAAATCACAAAAAAGCAACAAAAAGAACATTCCATGGCAAAAGGTGCTATGGTCAGAAATAATAAGTTTGTCCTGAATGCAAAACCCAATCTTGTCTAGTGTCTAGTGAAAATCCAAAACATCTTTCCACCAAAAGAACACCTAACACCTGCGTACAGTAAAGCATAGTGGTGGCCGCATCCTGTTGTAGGTGGGTTTCTCTTCAGCAGGGGCTAGAGCACTTGTCTGGCTAGGGAAAATTGACAAAGCAAAATACAGACAGATTTGTGAGAACCTGCATATCTCTGCAAGGAAGTTGAAAATGACAAGATGGTTCACGTTCTAATATGACATAGCACAACGCCAAAGCAACCTTAAAGTGTCTGAAGGTCAAGAAGGTAAATGTTCTTAAGTGGCCTAGTCAGAGCCTGTAGAATGGCTCAAAGAGTACAGTCACCATGCAATTTGACTGAGCTAGAATAATTCTGCAAGAATGAATGGACAAATAATGCACAGTCTAGGAGTATAGTCATGGCTAAAATTCCAGTAAAGGGTGTATCCACCAAATATTTACTCAAGGTTGCGTTCACTTATCCAAATAGGGCATTTTCCTGTGTTAATTGAAATTCATTTTTAAAATTCATTTTTAGATTTTATTCAATTTTATTTATTGAATATTGTGGGTATGTAAATAAATCTCATTTTGTAGGCCACTGTAAATAGGTTCAAGGACCCTAAATTAGTTTTGCCCAGACCTTGCCCTTTGGACATAATTGGTTTGGGAAAGAGCAATTAAACTTATTAAAGAATGTCTTACTTCTGAACTGCTTGAAAGTGGAAATCCCAGAATGTTCACGCAACATATTGGGAATCTGAGCATTGATGGTGTCCATTACTATGAGCGTTAGAGAATGCTACTGTGGAGGGGATTTAATATAATCCACAGGTGACAGGCTAGAGATTTGTGATGTGTCACTCCTTCTGATACTATTGGACTGACTGGATTACTAGGGTTCACAACTTCATTCTAACCCCTGAGGCTTCAATTTCAACATGGTTTTCCTGTTAATAGGAACATCACTGGACATAAGGGACGATGTTCAAGAAAGAGAACATGTTTGAGGAAATGGTAAGGACTAACTCTGGGTAATGAAGTACCTGCCAAATACTAGAATGTTGGCAAATTGCTGTAGTACTTTGGATACCAAAGCTCATTTTCAGTATTGGATCAAATCAATACTAATAATGCTATTTAAATGTTTAGTTAAAGTAACATCATTGAATTATTTTAAATGTTTTGTAGTAATAGTAGTAGTATTTGCACTAGTACAGTAGTGGCAGTTAAAACATCTCACAATAGTTACTAGAATACAGTATACGCATGTACTTGCTCCTATAGAATAACTGTTCATTAGGTAATCGCAAGGTCATTCCAACTACAGCTAACATGTGAGACCTTTGGATTAACAGTGTTTTACAAATGCTTTCAATAGGATCATTAATAAGGTGTCATATACAGTGGAGGAAAATAACATTTGATCCCCTGCTGATTTTGTACTTTTTTTGTCACTGACAAAGAAATGGTCAGTCTATAATTTTAATGGTAGGCCTATTTGAATAGTGAGAATAACAAAAAAAAAATCCTGAAAAAACGCATTTCAAATTAATTATACATTCATTTGCATTTTACTCAGTGAAGTAAGTATTTGACCCATTTGCAAAACATTACTTAGTTCTTGGTGGTAAAACCCTTGTCAGACGTTTCTTGTAGTTGGCCACCAGGTTTGCACAACTCAAGAGGGATTTTGTCCCACTCCTCTTTGCAGATCCTCTCCAAGTCGTTAAGGTTTTGAGGCTGAAGTTTGGCAACTCAAACTTTCTATGGGATTAAGGGCTGGAAACTAGCTAGGCCGCTCCAGGACCTTAATTTTCTTCTTCTTGAGCCACTCCTTTGTTGCCTTGGCCTTGTGTTTGGGTCATTGTCATGCTGGAATACCCATCCACGTCCCAGTTTCAAACCCGGGCAGATGGAAGATTTGAGGGTACATGGCCCCATCCATCGTCCTTTTAATGCAGTGAAGTTGTCCTGTCCTCTTAGCAGAAAAACACCCCAAAGCATATTGTTTACAACCCCATGTTTGATGGTGGGGGTGGTGTTCTTGGGGTCATAGGCAGCATTCGTCCTCTTACAAACATGGCAAGTTGAGTTTATGCCGAAGTGCTTGATTTTGGTCTGACCTGACCACAACACTTTCACCCAGTTCTCTTCTGAATCATTCAGATGTTCATTGGCAAACCTCAGTCGGGCATGTACATTTGCTTTCTTGAGCAGGAGGACCTTGCGGGCACCGCAGGATTTTAGTCCTTCACAGTGTAGTGTGTTATCAATTGTTTTCTTGGTGACTATGGTCCCAGCTGCCTTTAGATCATTGACAAGATTCTCCTGTGTAGTTCTGGGCTGATTCCTCACTGTTCTCATGATCATTGAAACCCCACAAATTGAAATCTTGCATAGATCCCCAGACTGAGCGAGATTGACAGTTATTTTGTGTTTCTTCCATTTGGGAATAATCTCGCCAACTGTTGTAAACATCTCACCAAGGTGCTTGGCGATGGTCTTGTAGCCCATTCCAGCCTTGTGCAGGTCTACAATCTTGTCCCTGACATCCTTAGACAGCTCTCTGGTCTTGGCCATAGAGGAGAGTTTGGAATCTGATTGATTGCTTCTGTGGACAGACGTCTTTTATACAGGTAACAAACTCCCTTTAAGAGAGTGCTACTAATCTCATTTTGTTACCTGTATAAAATACACCTGGGAGCCAGAAATCTTGCTGATTGATGGGGGATCAACTCTCTCACTGTTCAAATAAACCTACCAATAAAATTATAGACTGATCATTTCTTTGTCAGTGAGTAAACATACAAAATCAGCAGGGAATCAAATCTTTTTTTCCTTCACTGTACATGCCACACCAACTATCCTAGTTGACTGGATTTATTAAACGAGCAAGGTTAAAACGTGATGTTTGTTTAATTGTTTCTCTAGTCACACATCTAGATTTAGGAAGCATGGTTATTTTAGGATTAGAAAGCTGATTGCGACAGACTTATTAGTCCAGTACTGAGGGGGGCAGACAGAGGACGATATAAATCTTCCTTCCCTGTCAGCCTTGATTGGATTATCCACCACACACAGTGAATAATCGTTACATCAAAGCAAATGAACCTTGCCTTATATGTCATTGTAACTTTCCATTCCACAGGACATTGGGGCTTTTGGGTCAAGGGCACTATTTGAGGGATAGTGGTTTGGGGGCTTCAGCGGGAGGAGGGTTCTTGCAATGCTCCGGCAGCTTCACACTTCACGGGATGCCTCGACCTATAGGGCAACACCAGTCCTGGAAGAGGCCAAGTTCCCCCATTCTCCACAAGGAACCTGGCTGCTGTGGATTCTGCTGGCCTCCCTGAGCCTGCCCTGTGTGGTCCGTTCTACTGTGTTCAAAGTAGGGATAGTGGGACCGTGGAAATGTGACCCTCTGTTTGCTAAAGCCCTACCCCAGACTGCCGCCCGGCTAGCGGTGGACAGGATCAACAACGACCCTTCGCTCTCCCTGGGAGCCACCTTCGAGTACGTCCTGATTGACGAGGACTGCCAGACATCCGTGGCACTCAAGGGATTCCTGGGCCACTACACACTGGCTAATGCCTACCTGGGACCTGCCAACCCTGGCTACTGTGATGCAGCCTCCTCGCTGGCCAAGAACTGGAACAAGGCCCTGTTCTCTTGGGCCTGCGTGAACCACGAGCTGGACGACAGGGGGCGGCATCCTACCTTTGCCCGAACGGTGCCCTCGCCCACCTGGGTGCTGCTCAGCCTGGCGAGACACTTCCGCTGGGCACACATAGGGGTCATCAGCTCGGCGGAGGACGCGTGGGTGGACACGGGCATTAAGGTGGCCAACTCCCTGCGGAGCCACAACCTCCCCGTCACCACCGTGGTGTCCACAGACCAGGACCCCAGCAGCATACGACTGGCTCTCAGTAGGATCAAAAAGGCAGAAAATATCCGCAGTGAGTATTACGCATGGGACCGAATCGCAACTACTGCTAGGTACACATTAGTACTACCACCACTTTGCTAGTACTACAACAATTATACAACTACTTCTGCGGCTATAACACTACTACAACTATGATGCGACTACTACTACTAAACCTGTCTTCTGTGTTTCCATTCTTCAGTGGTGGTCCTCTGCATGCACTCCGCGCTGATTGGAGGGCACACCCAGAGGCTGCTGCTGGAGACGGCTCTGGACATGCACCTGGCGGACGGCGCCCTGGTGTTCATCCCTTATGACGCACTGATCTACAGCCTGCCCCACAAGGACGTCCGCTACCCGGCCCTCATGAACAACGGCAAGCTGCGGAGGGCCTACGACGCCGTCCTGACCGTCACCATGGACTCGGAGGAGAACTCCTTCCACAGTGCATACCAGAAAGCGGTCAACGTTGGCCTGGTGCCTCGACACATCAAGCTCCACCAGGTGCGGAGACATTTCTATTCGGGAAAAAACTGCTGTGCGGTTTTTCGTGAACATTGACCCGTTTCTCGGGTCCATTGTTTCATTGGTGCGTGCTTATTTCTTTACCCAGATCTCCCCTCTATTTGGCACCATCTACAGCTCCATCCTTTTCATGGCGAATGCTATGCAGAATATGCGCGACGCTGGGGTTCGGATGTCCGGTGCCAACCTGGTGCGCCACTCCGGGAACATGGCTTTCTATGGGTTCAGTCAGCGCTTCCACACCAACCGCTCCGGGTTTAGCCTGCTGGACTACGTGGTGCTGGACACGGACGGAACCTCCTGGCATCTGCTTCCAACCCACCGCGTGGACATGGAGGCCGGGACCGTCAGGTCCCTGGGCCGAAGCATCCACTTCCCGGGGGGCGCCCAGCCAAGGCCTGACTCTAGTTGCTGGTTCATTCCAGGCATGTTATGCAGAGGAGGTAAGAAAAGGCAGAACAGCCAATGATCATAAGAGTTAAACAGGGTAAGGTGGCTACACACAGACATAAACAAAGCACTAATGCGCAAGCAAACAGTTTGAGGGTTACCATCTGTCTATTGAGAGGATGTATATCTTTCTCTCGAAAAGGGATCAGTCAGTTAGAACCGGGCGTGGTGTTCAGCAGTAACATCCGAGACCTTTTGAAGTGGGACTGATTATTTGACGCTCCAATATTATCCGTTTTGTTTCTTCTATTGTCTTGTTTGAGGGCTCAGGAGGAGTGGATACATTTCATCTTTTAATAGTTCTCCTGTGCATCCCTTTGACTATCATCATCTCTACCGGATTTTATTATTGTATAAGGTACAAAACAACCCCCAAAAATAATACATTTAATACTCTTTTGAGAGCCGGGTTAGAGCAACAGTTCTGCATGTCCTCACGGACATTTAGGCACTGTCTTCTGTCCTACTATCATGTTGTCTCGACAAACTCTCATAACCTTTAAACTTCAGGAGGCGCATCAACCAGATTCGTTTGCTGAGTGGTCCTGACAAGATCATGCTCACCCTGGCAGATGTGACCTTCATCAACCCCTCCCTCAGTCATAAGGTCAGGTCCCCAAACTGACTAAATCTATGAGGTCTAGGTGTCATTTAATATAATGTGGTAATATTCGTACAACCTGTTTCCCAAAAAGTTGGGACGCTGTGTAAAATGCAAATAAAAACAGGATGCAAGGATGTGCAAATCATTCATCCCTATATTTAGTTGAAACTAGTAATCATATCAAATGTTGGTACTGAGAAATATTATTGTTTTGGGAAAAATACATGCCAGCAGCATATTTAAAAGAATGTAGGGGCATGTTTACCACTGTGTTGCATCACCTGTTCTTTTAACAATCATCTGTAAGCGGTTGGGTACTGAAGAGACCAATTTCTGTCGTTTTGAAAAGAAAATTCCCATACTTGCTTGATATTGGATAGCTGCTGCTCAGCAGTTCGGGGTCTCCTTTGTCGTATTTGTCATTTCATAATGCGCCAAATGTTATGTAATGGGTGACGGGGCTGGACTGTAGACAGACATAAGGGTTCTTTGCAGGGTAGAGTTTTAACTTGCATTGGTGGATGCAGCAATATTGTGTTCACAGACAATGGTTTTCAAAAGTGTTCCTAAGCCCATGCAGTGATTTCAACTACAGAAACAGGTCGTTTTTAATGAAATTCCCCCTGAGGGCCCAAAGATCATGTCCATCCAATGTTGGTTTTCAGCCTTGTCTCTTGCAACAGTTTTCTCAGAATTCTCTGAATAGTTTAATGATTTTATGTACCATAGATGATGAGATTGCAAATGTCTTAGCAATTTATGTTGAGAAACATTATTCTTAATTTGTTGCCCACACAGTCTTTTAACCCCTCCTCATCATCACTTCTGATTGACCATTTGTTCTGGAATTATCTTTTATTACCCAGTTATGTTAATTACCTCTTCTCTCCAGTTGACCTTATTAGTCTCTGTCCCAACTTCTTTGAAATGTGTTGGTGGAATCAAATTCAAAGTGGGCATATATTATTCAAAAACTATAAAATGTCTCAGTTTCAACATTGCACTTGATGTCTTTGTATTATTCTCCATTGACTATAGGGTCTAAATGATTTGCACATTATTGCATTCTGTTTTCATTATTAAACAGTGTCCATTTTGGAAACAGGGTTGTATTATGTGATTGATTAACGAGTGGGCCTACTGAAAATATTCACAATCATACTTACAGATTTTATGGTTCACATATTTGATTTTGCTGTAGCGTGGGAACTCTTTTGTCAATGACCTGTGACATCTTTTTCAAAAGATCAGTATAGATGAGAACAAAGTAAGTGATACGAGCAGGAAGCCCTCAGACACCATTTGTCAGAGCCCCTCTACACTCTCCACCATCTCCACTATCTCCACCATCATCCCAGCAACCTATGAAAACTCCAACATAGCCATCTTTGAGGTAACTCAACAGGCCAGGTTTGATCGCTCTTCTGCCCTTGAACATTTCAGGAAGTTCTATTGAGAGTTGTCTGGTGGTATAGAACTATCAAACGCTTACTTCTCCACAGGGAGACTGGGCTTGGATGAAAAGACTCCCGTCTGGAAACGTCAGAGCCATTACACCCCAGACCAGTGATGTCTTTGAGTTGGTGAGTTTTTCCCTTCAAATATACTGCTGATCTAAGAAGAAGCGGTGCTCTGTGCAGTTAACTACAGTATTATTAGTAGTATTATTACCACTAAAGCAAGCCTAGTGTCATGGCTCTGTTTTTCACAATTTAATGCCGATTTGGGGGATTCTGTACTTGTTTGTGTACATTCATTTCCTGGTGATTAAGGTTGATTCTGACTTTGATTTCAGCTAAAGGACATACGCCACGAGAACGTCAACCTCTTCCTTGGCTTTTTCCTTGACTGCGGCGTTTTAGGAATTGTGACGGAGTACTGCTCACGTAACAGCTTGCATGACCTGCTAAGAAATAACGATGTTAAGCTGGACTGGATGTTCAAGTCCTCCCTGTTACTGGACCTTATCAAGGTGATCCATGGGAGGGGGAGGACCAATCCTCCCAGAAACGCTTGCAATCGCACACTGATGTGCTTCAACATCATTTCACGTACAATATCTATTACTGCATGGCTGCAAGCTCGGTTCTCTCTGGCGTGACACCATCCCTACTGCCTTGTTTATAGGGCATGAGGTACCTCCACCATCGAGGAGTCTGTCACGGACGACTCAAGTCTCGGAACTGTGTGGTGGACGGCCGCTTCGTGCTCAAGCTCACGGACTACAGCTATAATGAGATTCTAATAGCACAAAAGTTTCCATACGAAGATCCATCTGCAGAAGGTGAGCCCTCAGTCTACATGTCTGTGCTATTAGTTATTCTGTATCATCAATGTTTCATTCAATTGTATTTGGTTATTTATGACCAGTATGTGTGCGTCCCCAATAATATGCAGTGTGTGTGTGTGTGTGTGTGTGCGTGTGTGCGTACGTGCCTGTGTGGTTGTGCAGAGTTGCTGTGGACAGCCCCTGAGATTCTGCGGGCCCCTCATCCCGGGCTGTATGGCTCCCGAGTCGGAGACGTCTACAGCTTTGCCATCATCATGCAGGAGGTGGTGCTGCGGGGGCCTCCATACTGTATGCTGGACCTGACTGCTGAAGGTTAGGGAACACCGAAAACAACCGTGATTACCAGACTATAAAACAATCATCTACTAACTCTAGAAAGCATCCAAACTCAGCCCAAGCAGCATAGGCACAGTGAACCGTTCGGTCTTACACTAAATTCATTAATCTTCTACCCTGAGCAATTCACAGCAGTAAGTCAGCGTGTCTACATTTCATTCTTCGGAACGTGTACTCACGAGTAAGTAAGACTTCATTTGAACACACTGTCTCCGTGGTCTCTTCCTGTCGGTCAGAAATCCTTCAAAAGGTGAGGAATCCTCCGCCCCTGTGCCGCCCGATGGTGTCGCAGGACCACGCTCCCATGGAGTGCATCCAGCTGATGAAACGCTGTTGGAATGAACAGGCAGATAAGCGGCCATACTTTGAAGAGATCTTTGACCAGGTAGCTAAGACTAATGAGATTAATGTTTGACACGTCGCTGACTTTCCTTCTGAACAATCAGAAACCTTTGGTGTTAGAAAATGTATTTGAAAAGTTGAATTACATTCCTGCTCGAAATACATCCCGTCCGTCGATCCTAGTTCAAGAACATAAACAAAGGAAGGAAGACCAACATTATTGACTCCATGCTGCGGATGCTGGAGCAGTACTCGTCGAACCTGGAGGAATTGATCAGAGAGAGGACAGAGGAGCTGGAGATAGAGAAACAAAAGACGGAGAAACTGCTCACTCAGATGCTGCCTCCGTGAGTAGTAGACATTGACACGGAGTCAAAGAGTCTACGAAAGAAACTGGCCATCTTGGCTTCTTCAGAAATTGCCTGAAGTCGCCGGTATCCGTAATTTACTAATCTATCAAAGGAAAATAAGGCAAACACTTGACAGGCTTATTTGTATTCTTGTGTTTTCAGATCGGTTGCGGACGCCCTGAAGATCGGTGGTACAGTGGAACCAGAACACTTTGAGAACGTAACCCTTTACTTCAGCGACATAGTAGGCTTTACCACTATCTCTGCCAACAGCGAGCCAATCGAAGTGGTGGACCTCCTCAACGACCTCTATACTATATTCGATGCCATCATTGGCAATCATGACGTGTACAAGGTGACCGTTTGGCTCTTAAATGAATCAACCGGTGTTGACTAATTGCGTTGTTCTCCATTTTAACCCTGTAAAGATACTTTATATTGGACGGCAGGTGGAAACAATAGGCGATGCGTACATGGTGGCTTCCGGCCTGCCTGTTCCCAATGGCAACCGTCACGCGGCTGAGATATCCAACATGGCTCTGGACATCCTGAGTGCCGTCGGCACCTTCAAGATGAGACACATGCCAGACGTACCCGTACGCATACGCATTGGACTTCACTCAGGTCGGGGGCCTTCAATATAAAACCTCTACATGTTTTAATGCTACATGTTTTTAACACCACGCTCGATATGTGGTGTTAGACATCCATTTTACAAATATTTCATAGGTGCGCAGTTTGCTTCCCTTTGACCGACAGCGCTACTGTGCTATGTCTTGTAAGGATATGTATGACGTCCTCTGTGTGTATGTGTTTGTGTGTATGTGTGTGTGTCTGTGTGTGTGTGTGTAGGTCCCTGTGTCGCTGGGGTGGTGGGTCTCACCATGCCTAGGTACTGTCTGTTTGGGGACACTGTAAACACGGCCTCCAGGATGGAATCTACAGGGATGCGTGAGTATCCTGAAGGTTCCCCAGAATGCCCAATGTGGAATGTATGAAAGAGATTGTTTGCTGGGTTTTCGGAATCACTCAGGGTAAAAAACTATTGTCCTTCACAGCATATCGAATCCATTTGAGCCACAGTACAGCAAAGATTCTGGTAGATCTGAGAGAAGGCTACAAGGTGGAACTTCGTGGAAAGACAGAGAGCAAGGTCGGTCTCTGACAATTCCATTAGCTTCAAAGTAAATCAACCAACCGGATGACTTAGGTGACTTATCTTTTATGCGTCATAACTTTGGATGTGTGCGAAATAGGGAAAAGGCATGGAGGAGACCTACTGGCTGGTCGGAAAAAACAGTTTCACCAAACCCCTGCCTGTCCCACCTCAGCTGAAATCTGGGTAAGGATATTCAAAGGTCCTACACAGTTCTGCCTATTGTCATAAGAGTCATCCTGGCGGGATTCAAACCACGTATCCTGAACTGATTTGTAAAAAAACTGCTCCACACCGGCAGGTAATAAACAAACTGATTCCCATGGGTTAAAGAACACGTATGCAATGCATCATGGGGGGATTGACCTCCCTGGGTCTTAAAGGTGCCCTCCGGGATTTCAGCCAGCGGTTGAGGAAGTGCTGCTCATGAACCACAACGGGTCACTGCTTTTTGAGCGCTGCATCATCCAATGGTGTACCTCATTTGACAGTCCAATTGTGTACCTCATTTGACAGTCCAATGGTGTACCTCATTTGACAGTCCAATGGTGTACCTCATTTGACAGTCCAATGGTGTACCTCATTTGACAGTCCAATGGTGTACCTCATTTGACAGTCCAATGGTGTACCTCATTTGACAGTCCAATGGTGTACCTCATTTGACAGTCCAATGGTGTACCTCATTTGACAGTCCAATGGTGTACCTCATTTGACATGATAGGTGTGCAAAATAATGCAAATAAATAATCATTTAAAATGATTTTAGTATGATATGTTATGAATCCAATTCGTAACACATAATACAAAGCCCGGAAGGCTTCTTTAAGACCCCGTGTTGCATTCGCCTCATCTCTCCCATGTTTGTTGCAGGCAAATGGCTCATGGTCTGCAGATGGAGGAGATCGCCAGACACAAGCGTCAAAAAGCAGAGCAACAACAACTAGCGAAGAAGAATAAATAGACTTACGCATTGAAACATCTAGAATATTCCGAGGCGCTTACGGCTACAGTTGTCAATCACCGACACATCTCATAATGTACACTGCCCTTTATCTCTTCCTGGACTTTTTTTTCCCCGCACGAACATCTCTGAAGATCTTAGTAACAACTGACTAATGTTATGTTCATTCAAACTTACCCGGAGTGCAAGTGGGAGTCACTCTTTAGAGTTCCTTGCTAAGGACACAGCAATGACAGTTCAAGGGGGAAAAAAGACCACAGGCTTCATGAACTGACGTCCCGCATCCTTCTTGCTGTCTTTCAGAATGAAGACAGCAGACTTAAAGCGACTCCTTCGGAGAGCAGTCAGGAGGCTTTCCACTGTACGGACAGTGACTCGGAATGTGGGAGGTTTGGACGAGGACAACAATATGATGATGTATCATCATTGAAATGGCGCTTTTCAAAAAAAACAACACAAGTGGATAAGGAGACCCCTCAACGATAACATCAAGATACCTTCTCTGCCCTTGTATCTGCCATGGTGGCAGTCAAGGTCTTTTTCCAACCGTGTCTCGCTACTCTTCCAATATAAATTAGTTTGAAAGGCACATATTTGTGCATGCTCAGATGACCAACGGGTCAATAAATGCAGGTGGGCTTAGAAAGGATCCAGACCAGCTGCACAACCAGGTGGACATGGACAGAGATGGGCAGGGTCAGCTAAGAGTTGGTAGGCCAGGTAGTCTTAAGACCTGGTCCAAGGACAACAGAGAAGCACTTTAAAAAGATTTTTCTCTGGAGGAGATATAAATAGCATACGGGAATAATTCATCGCTGAGCTGTAGAGGGATCATTCTCATCTGCCCCTATCCCCCCATGTCCTTTTCTTACAGCAGACACAGCAGAGAAGTCATTGGTACCTTAGAAGGAAGACAACCAAACACATGATGCTTCTACAC
>JACXGK010000612.1:58698-99405 GCA_016801125.1 Novumbra hubbsi
GGGGGGGGCTTGATGTGCAGTCTGGTGGGGGTGTGATGTGCAGTCTGGGGGGGGCTTGATGTGCAGTCTGGTGGGGGCTTGATGTGCAGTCTGGTGGGGGCTTGATGTGCAGTCTGGTGGGGCCACGTTGTGCAGTCTGGGGGGGGTGTGATGGGCAGTCTGGATAATCTCTGAAGCATGCGTGATTTTCATGTTCCCAAATGAAGCAAGAAAATTGGTGCAAGGATGTAATTACATACAACGTTTACCATAGGGATTGCATGTATATAGTATCGACCTGTACAGTAAATATGATAGTGTTTTGCAACTGGATCCATTTGTTTCTGTACAAACCAATGTGCAATGGTAGTTGGCTCTTCAGGGCCGAGCCGTCTGAAATGTGTCCATCTCCCTACAGTCCTTGGAATGAGATAAGAATGTGTTTTACCTGGAATGGATTCCCCAATAGTTGGTTTGATCACAATGCATTTCAAAGGATGACGGGACCTGCAGGTACAGTATCTTGTAATGCAATAAAAGGCTGTGTAGACAAATAAAGGAAACTTGTCACAAACACCAATCCTTCCTTTCGTATAAACTGTCCAGTGGACAATGTATTAATAGAGTATCAGAATCTGTGCATTTAAAGATGTTTTCATTTGAGCTCCAGCGTGCCCTACATTGCCAGTCTGGCTGACACCAGCCCTGTACATTCTATAGACTTCAGTGGCTGGCGTTAGCCAGACTAAATTACACCGCCCCCCGAAGGCTGAAAAGAAAGGTACACTAAATGGATGTTAAAGGAAGGCCGTGTCGCATTACATAGATGGATAATCCTAAACATAGGCTATGCAAATTAGGAAGCGCATGAAGGATTACAATCCTTCAATCATCAGAGGAGTAGTTAAAACACAGAGAGAAAAATGATGCGCTACTCCACATCTTGCACCTATATTTATTTGAAAATCTTAGCAAAACATACGTTAGTTAATATAATACATTATAAAGCAAATGGTTTGTTGGAAAAAAGTATATACTTCCTATACTATTATGACGAACATATTTTTACTACCAATTACTTACACTATTCTAATTCGGTTGGTAACCAGTTATCTCAGTTAGTTTTGTCCACAGCTAAGGCCTGTTTCCAAGCACTCAACGTTGCGTCGTGCTTTAGAACAGCCATTAGCTATACCCCACCGCCCGTGTATTATTTATTGATTAAACATAAGCATCCTTAAAAGATCACACGTCTCACACTAACAAGTTTGTTTAAAGTATTACTGTACAAAAAAACTAACCTTTTTGTTGGTATTCGTCGAGGACGAATCCGTATTCTTATTTTAATTGCTAAAACCCCTCGTTCTCATTGGCTAGAAAGTTGTCTGTTCTGGTAAACCGTCTACAGCTTGCCCAATCGAAACACAGACCTGCTAAAGTGTTATTTTCATTTGACGGACGAGCAGCTTGCCTGGTGAATAAGTTAATTAGTATAATATGTGCTACGGACCTGCAAGTACACATCCATTATTGTTGTTGCTTTTTGTCGCGAAATACCAGGTGATTACCGGTACAGGTAAGGATATACCCAAAATGAAAAACACCATTAAAATGTGAAACGTTCACAAACAATTGTGAAGTTAAGTCGCTAACGTTCTTTTAACAGGGAAGGTGATTTAAATACACGGAAACCCCCTAATTAATGTGGTATGGACAGCGAAGGAGACGAGTCGCAAAGCTGCGATTCACCTGCCCCAAGACGTTCATCATCAACACCATCTTCCTCTTTCCTCACCAATGCTCACCTTCAACTACAAACAACACCACTGCCCCGTGAAATTCTACGACTGAGCCGGCGTTATAATCAAGACAATAGCGATGGTCATGATCTGTTACCTGAGAAGAGTCCTCGGAATAACATGGTGCAACAGTTTTCATCATCCTGTGTCTATGAAGCTCATGGTGGTCTTTCCCATCACATGTGGGCTTTATCTGTTCCTGCAATGGCGGTAACTGTCACTACCTCTGGTATTGAGGCTAAAGATGTATTGAAATGTGGGTACCTGAGAAAGCTGAAGCCTAGCAACCAGAGATTTTTTGTCTTAAGAGGGCCAAGTAACACAGGCCCCAGTCGCTTAGAGTACTATGATAGTGAAAAGAAATTCAGGAATAGAATAACATCTTCTAAACCTACCAGTGCAGTTAGTTCTCCTAAGAAGATCATTTATCTCCATCAGTGTCTCACCATTAGCAAGAGGGCTGATTCTAAACATAGGCACCTAATAGCCCTGTACACTAAGGACGAGTACTTTGTCATGATAGCGGAGAGTGAGAAGGAGCAAGAGGATTGGTGCCTGGCTTTGAATGAACTGATGATTGAAGAGAAAAAGGACTACCAGGATGCTGACGACTTGGATGATGGATACTGGACCCTATCTCCTGGCACCATCTTCAAGGAGGTGTGGCAGGTGATAGTGAAGCAGAAAGGTTTAGGGCAAACCAAGAACCTGGCTGGGGTATGTCGTCTTTGTCTCTCCGCCAAGACTATCCACCTGGTGAAGGCAAGCTTGGACACGCCCTCTGTGAACCTGCCCCTGGTTAACATCCGTCGCTGTGGTCACTCCGAGAGCGTCTTCTTCATGGAGGTGGGCCGATCGTCCTCCACTGGGCCTGGGGAGATCTGGATGCAGGTGGACTCGGGCAACCCCATGCTGGCGCAGAACATCCACGAGATCATCCTGGAGGCCATGAGGGCACTGAGGGCCATGCCGGATTTCCGCCAACGAAGCGCCAGTCAGTCGTGCCCGTCAAACCCCAGCGCTGCCGTCCACACCCACCGCCATCCTCACGACAACCTACCGCCTAGCCAGACCGGACTACGGGGTTCTTCAAAGGCTGGAGGTGTTGTGCGTAAATATTCCTTGAGGAAAAGTGAGGGGGACGAAGGCCTCAGCACTAACAAGATCCCTAGCCGTGTAGAGGGAACAATCAACCAACGAACCAGCCCCGCTGGTGCCACCCTGGCTCTCTGTGATGTCTGCATGAATAAAAGCTTTGAGGGGAGCGTCAGTCACTGTGCATGCATTTCCACCCACAGTCCTGTTCACGGGTCCAGCAGCAGTAGACGTGGCATTAATAAACACCCCCGGGACCATGGGGCCGCGGCCTGCAGTTCTCCTGGCGACCGACACGCTATTATTTCTGAGGTTTTGGGCTCTGAGTGCATCTTTCGGATTTCCAACAGTAACACCACTTTCACACCGGGCAACAAGACTCTCCTGGAAGACAACAGCCAAGGTGAGAGCATAGCTGCGGAAAAGTCCACTCCGGAACATTCCGGAGAATACCACCGAAACACCACATGCACTCCAAAATGTGAAAAATACCTCTCCTCCAAACCCCCCTCCCTCTGTCGCCGGAGTGAATTTCCAGCGAAAGACGGTTACATGCCCATGACACCTGGCCTGACACCTCAGGTTTCAGATGAACCTCTTTCAGATGTCTGTCTGCCCCCCACTCCTCCTAAAACCCCTGGGACTACCCCGTTGCCCTTAGACTTGGCAGGGCTTCACGGGTACATGACAATGCTCCCGCATAGCTGTTCGACAGCGAATGACAACCTTGGTGAAGTCAACCCGTCATCACCCGACGAGTACGTCACCATGTTTCGACAGAGCACCGTGGAAGACGATAAAGATGGCTTCCCTGAAGCTCTTATGTCCTGCAGGTCCTCTTGCACTCCACCTAGAACAAGCCTGGCACCCTTACAGAGGAACAGTGAACGCGATGACTATGTTCCCATGTGCCATCCTGTAGGGCATGGAGTTGAAAGGACCAGAAGAAGACTTTTCCGTAGCTCACCTCGTCAAACTTCTCATCCAAGCAGTGACGTTCGCCTGGACATATCGGATTTGCTCGGGTTCGACGTCAATGGTCTATCCTTGGAGAGGCACGGGTGGACATTGGAAGGCGACAAGCTCACAAAAACCGAGCTCATTTTAAATTCAAATCGTCTTGATAATGTTGCCCTCGGTGGCCACGGTGTTACTTGCGATTCCCACTTGGCTACTGGCAAAGCCACCTCAGCCATTCGAAGAAGTATCAGCAGCCAAGAGAGTAGACCCGGGCCCTATGCCGCCACTGAGCTCTGTGAATCAGCTGGGCATAATGATACCACCAGACATTGGCTTCGTTTGTGTCTCCCTTTTTGTCTCGATACAGACAACAGTGAGTAAGAGGACTGTTATAGTTTGGTCAGTGATGCCTTTCAATTGATACATTTAGGATCAATCCGAGTGGGAATGCACAGCCTTGTTTAGTATGGGTACAGAATTTGAAAAGAAAAAGTGATCTGTTCTCAATTTTTATATTGAAAATGTCAGTCGTGTTTATTTACTGTTTTTGTATGGGGTCAGAATTAGAAAAGAAATAAGCAATTTTGTTATCTTGGTTGAATTGTTTATATTTGAAATATCTCTAGTGTTTATGTTCTTTCGTGGGTGTTGCTACACTTGGTAGCCCCTTGCAAATACAGGTGGTTTTGTATTGGTTGGTAATTTAAAGAATATCATTTATATTGGTCTAATTTACAATATTTGTCCTCTCTATTGATTAACAAAGGATGGTAAATTCATTTCATACTGTTCAAGTTTGTTCTGTACCTGTAAAGTCAACACTTTTTGGGGTTATGAAAAAAAGAACACCATGGGTTATGATTTGTGTTGGTTATCATGCCCCAGTGATGCCACATTGCTATGGTATTGGATTATAAAATTAAAACAAATGCATTTAATTATATTTGTTGTCCATTTGCTTAGTTAGATGTTCCACAGGTCCTATAACTCACCACACAGAAGGACTATTTTAGGTGATCATTGTCCAAACTAATACCACAGGCTTGAAAACAGAACCATAACTACCTTTTTGGTAGTAGAGAAATGAGAGCAGGGAAATGCTCTCGACTTGGTTCCCCACATTTAAGCCACAGCTGTTAATAGTCATTCTAGTCAGAGTTCTAGTCAGCCTATTTGTTTTATTTATTTAGCAGAGCTCCAAGAATGCAAAATATTTTTCTCCTCGCTGGCTTTGGGATTTGATCTAGCAACCTTTTGCTAACCAGGATTTTCCAGCTCCCACCTGAAGATGACAGAGAAAAAGATTGTGCTATAACTGAGAAGTGTTTAAATATCTTTATTGTCAGGCATATTTACATGAGTGTACAGGCGTGTTCCACATCACCTGTCGGAAAAACCTCAGAAAAACTTACCCCAGCCATTGAAGAACATAAATATATTTCAGAGGCACTTTTCTTTTAAAAAAATCAACAAAATAAAAAGCTACTAGTATGTTTTATTTTAACACTGAAAGATGTCTGCATATTTCCTGTCTCCTGGCATCAGGAGGTAGTGTGTGTGCTGAGGAGATGTCTTCGTCAGATATCCTTGAGTCTCTTTTCAGCTAGATCCTTTTGGGAAGAGGAGTGTGATATGAAGTCCGACAGTACCTCTTGCAGTTGTATGCAGTTCATGCATCTACAGCTTTCGCCTTTTTTAATCCCCAAACAAGTCTTTTACAAAGATTTCCAAAGAAAGCTTGTTTTATATAAGGGGTGACTGTGATATCCATGGCTTCATATCCTGGTTAAAACATTGAGGTGAGAAAATGTTTTTTCTTGCCTTTATGTCACTTATTCTTGAGTGGTTGTCCACTCTTCTTTCTTCATACAGTATTTATTTATTTTTTGCAAAGTGGTTGCAGTTTTTGCTTGGGTGTTGTTCTGAGGCACTTCTAGAAAACCGTATGGAAGGTGGTAAGCCGAGGGAATCGATTTGCCATGATCCAATGGACTGTGAGGACGGGTTGAAAAGCTGGTCACACATTGAGAATCTCAAACTCCTCTTCCGACTCAAACAGCTTGTCGGTTGATTCAATAAACTCTGCACGAAGAAGAGAACACAACTGTAATCAGTTGACACATTATTTTATTTCTGCTGTTTAAGTAAAAAGTAAACTCAAGAAATATTGGCACCCTTCATGAAACTGAGCAAAAGTGTATGTACATGTTTTTTTGTAGTATAATAGATTCTGCAAAGCATAGATTTAAAAAGTATTGGCACCCCATAAGATATTTTGAATAAAAGTGGAATCTGTTATGAAATTCCTGACTGTTTAGTTGGTCTCAGTCTCCAGGGGATACTTTGAATGTTTGGTGACAAAAAGGGATTGACTACCAAATAAATATGGGGGTGGATCATTGATGCTTTGGGCTGTTTTGCTCCTAGTGTTTCAGGGGCTCTTGCTGAGAATAATGTAATAATAAATTCCAGCAGAGTACCCAGGTATTTTATCCCAAAACCTGATGGCCCCTGTCAGAAGATTGAGACTTGGCTGTCGATGGACGTTTCAGGAAGAACATGACCCTAAACAACACAAAATGTTTTGTGTTTGGGAAATTGTGTTTTAATGAAAATATACTGCTTATATTTGAGCCCAAAATATGACTCACTGTTTCTTGTTTTTTTTTTTTTTACAAAGTTTTACTCTATTTCATGAAGTGTGCCAATAATTGTTCAGTTGACTGTATATACAGCACCAGACAAAAGTTTGGACGCCCACTCATTCAAGGGTATTTCTTTATCTTTACTATTTTCCACATTGTAGAATAAAAGTAAAAGCATCAAACCTATGAAATAACACATGGAATTACGTAGTAACCAAAAAGTGACAAACAAAATAAATGTACAATAAAAAACATAAAAATGACCACCCACCACACATAAACCAGATGGGATGCTGTAATGCTGCAGAATGCTGTGGTAGCCATGCTGGTTGAGTGTGCCTTACATTTTAAATAAATCACTGACTGTCAGTAGCAAAGCCCCATCATACCTCCTCTTCCCTGCTTCATGTGGGAACCACACATGCAGAGATCACCTGTTCACCCATCATACCTCCTCTTCCCTGCTTCATGTGGACACCACACATGCAGAGATCACCTGTTCACCCATCATACCTCCTCTTCCCTACTTCATGTGGACACCACACATGCAGAGATCACCTGTTCACCGATCATACCTCCTCTTCCCTACTTAACGGTGGGAACCACACATGCAGAGATCACCTGTTCACCCATCATACCTCCTCTTCCCTACTTAACGGTGGGAACCACACATGCAGAGATCACCTGTTCACCCATCATACCTCCTCTTCCCTGCTTCATGTGGGAACCACACATGCAGAGATCACCTGTTCACCCATCATACCTCCTCTTCCCTGCTTCATGTGGGAACCACACATGCAGAGATCACCTGTTCACCCACTCTGCATCTCACAAATACTCAGCGGTTGGAACCAAAAATCTTAAATTTAGATTCATCAGAATTTTGACAGTTTTCCACCGGTCTTTTTCTGATCTTTCTTGGCCCAAGCAAGTAATTTCTTATTGGTGTCCCTAAATAGAGGTTTCTTTGGAGCAATTTGATCATAAAGGCCTGATTCACACAGTCTCCTCTGAACAGTTGATGTTGAGATGGGCCTGTTACTTGAACTCTATGAAGCATTTATTTGGGCTGAAACCTGAGGTGCAGTTAATTCTTGATTTCTGTGGCTGGTAACTCTAATGAACTTATCCTCTGCAACAGTAATAACTCTGGGTCTTTCCTGTGTTTTTCCGGCGGTCCTCATGAAAGCCAGTTTCATCATAACGCATGATGGTTTTCTTGACTGCACTTACAGAAACTTTTAAAGTTCTTTAAGTTTCCTGAATTGACTGACCTTCATGTCTTGAAGTAATAATGGACTGTTGTATGTCTTTGCTATTTTTTTCTGTTTTTGACATAAGATGGGCTATTACAGTACAGACATAATGATGGTCTTCTGTATCCCAACCCAACCTGGTCACAACATAACTGATTGGCTCAAACGCATTAACACACAAATTAACACACCTGCTAATTGAAATGCATTCCAGGTGACTACAGCATGATGCTAGTTGAGAGAATGCAAAAAAGACAATGTTTGTCTTTTAAGAACAACCAAAATTAAATGTATTTTGAAATGAAATAGTTTTAAATACCGTTTAAAACTTTTCTTGTTGCTACATGATTCACACATCACGTGTTATGTAGTTTTGACATCTTCTATATTATTCTACAATGTGAAATTTTTTACAAATAAAGAAATACCCTTAAAGGAGTAGGTGTGCACAACATTTTGACTGGTATTGTATATACACAATGGAATTACAAATACTGTCATTTAAAATATTTAAAACAATATCAAGAAAACATGTATGTATAAGCTGGATATACCCATGACTATTTGCAGCCAGCATTGCTTATACTACTTAAACAGGTGTATTCTTTCTGGGTCTGTCTGTTGATCCAACTCATACCTGCCCCTGTGGTCTGGACCTCTGGTTTGCTGGGGGGAATGAAGGGGGGCCAGTGGGCTGGGTGATTCTCCACCAGCTCAAACATCCGCAGGTTCCTCTTCAACTGGATCTCCTTAAAAGGACAACATGGATCTCAGTGTGAGGGAATAAACACTTTCCTCTGCATTGACCCGTGACCTGAGACATACCTGCTGGACTAGGTTACACCAACCGTCAAAATCCTCCTCGCTCTTACAAAAAAATCCCTTAGGAAACAAACACAATTGCCATTGGTGAACCAGTGGCTAAATCATTACACGGTACACAAAGTTCATATTGGCGCAGCAAGGCTTAAGAACAATAAGTGCAGTTGTGCACTTTCGGAAAACACTATTTCAACTATGAACCAGTGGATAAGAGGATTCATGTTGAATCAGGTTATAGTGGTGTCGTATTGCCATACCTTGGTCTGGTAACAACGCTAGCTTTACTCGCATTTGAGAATTAAGCTAGAGGTTTGTGCTTTCACAAAATGAATAGTTTTTTCACACCACGTGTGCACATTTTCATACAAAGTGGCACTGTAGCCCTTTAAAGATTTTGGAACTTGCAGTTGGTGGGTGTTGGGGGGCCTGAGCTCTCACCAGGGCCACAGAGGGGTCCAGGTTGGTTATCTTCATGCGGCGTGGACTCCTAAGGCAGTGGTAGGTCAGGTCGTCCACTCCACTGCCAGCCTCGGACTCCAAGGCTGACTGAGTGGTGTGGGGGTCCAGGTAGATCAGCTCCTCTCCTGGAAGACACCGAACAGCCTGGATGAACACAGTAGCTAGGCAGCTCACAGGTTTAGCTATCGTTTTTTCCCTTCCCGTTTGGGATCCTCCAGGGACAACGCTTCTTTCCTAATGTTAGACTTACCTACAAATCCAATAAAGTAATAGGCCAGGTTGGGTTTTCCACCCAAAACACCACAGGATTGTGGCATTTTAAAACACTCCTGAATAGCAGAACAAATTGAGTTAGAACTGTAGAGCTAATTAAAGGCGACAATAAATACAGGAACAGTTAATGCTGGATTTAATATTTTGATGGAAAACAGAATAAAAATTTCGGTCACAAAAACTAAGTACCTTAAGAGCCTGAATGTAAACGGGGTTGATGTGGTTGATTCCCATGCGGAGGGGTATCACCAGCAACAGGGGCCTCCAGTCGGGACGCGGCTGGGACTGGGAACACGGACACGTGGTGGCTCGGTTCCCATGAGCGTCAGAACTGGCTGGTTCCGGTGTCACCCCCGAGGCGAAGGGCTCTCCCCAGCCACTGGGCCTGGGATGCAATCGGCTCCCTCGGCTCGTCTGGCGGCACTGCTTCTCTGTGGAGGAGACACGGAATGAAAATGCCTTTCTCTCTGGCATCGCCACCATCCTCTTCAGAAAGTAAAAAGAAACAAGGCTCAGCTTACTGATGTCCTCGATCACCACGGTGTTGTCCATTGACACGTACACAGCCAGGGAGTTCCAGTCGTCAAACAGCGCCAGCTTCCTGAGGAGAGACAACAAACAGTGCCAGCTTCCTAAGGAGAGAATCAGATTCTCTGAAGTGAATAGATCAATGTCCTAACATGAATAGATCATGGTCCAAACATGAATAGATCAGTGTCCTAACATGAATAGATCAGTGTCCTAACATGAATAGATCAGTGTCCTAACATGAATAGATCAGTGTCCTAACATGAATAGATCAGTGTCCTAACATGAATAGATCAGTGTCCTAACATGAATAGATCAGTGTCCTAACATGAATAGATCAGTGTCCTAACATGCTCTGCTTACTTGAGCACCTGGGCCACTGTGTTGGGTCCGTACCACTCTCCCACTGACTTCCCCTCGCCAACTCCCATCTGGGCTGGGAGGGAAAAAAAGAAAGAAAGTTTGCTCAACTTCTTACCTACTTTCAATCGTTAGCTTCTTGTATCCTGACATTTATTCCATCTTCAAGTTATGCACTTGAACTTTCCGGACCTGTCCTCCAGAAAATGTTTTGGATCTGATGAACCTGTGTTAGTTGTGGTCACGCCTCTCTTAGCGGAGCAGTCAATTCTCTGTTCTTACCCATTTGGTGTATTGAGTAACAGCTGTCTTTCCGGTCCAGGAAACATTGGAGTATACGCTGGTACTCCTCCGGCTGTACAGCATCTGCCTTCCAACGCCAGGCTACAACATACAAACAGGACACCAAAACAGGGCTATTTACATATCAGATAAAACCCCTCTGTCTATTTCACAGTTGAACTTATTACATGGTAACATACAAATTGTTACACATTTCAGTCCTTCAAAATCTTTCTCCCAGATGAGTGATTAACATATAATCTATTTTCAGTTGCAGTTTCAATGCACCCCAACCCTACACAACTACGTCAACTCAAGACATCACTTGTCTAGTCCTCACCTCGTCCAAGCTGGGAGCACACCAGGGCCTGTGCAAGGATCATCTGTCCACACCGTAGCATGCATCCCCAGCCTGCATCTGAAGAGGGGCCTGTTCCCCCTACAGACCAAACAAACATTGACAGTTAACAATAAAAACAATTTGACACTAACTATCTGTCCCAATAATATCTGCATGGCTCGTGTTACTCACCAATGGGAGAGAATTTTTTTCGGTACGTGAACCATAAACGCGAGTGGACGTCTGTTAGTAGCTCTGCTTTTTCTGTGAACACACAACAAGGAAGACTATCAAGACGTTAGTCTTTACTTCCTATACATTCCAATGCCTCAGTAGGTTCCAACCTACCTGTTTTAGCATTGTAACACTCTCCTAAAATCCAAACAGGCTCATCAGTGTCAGGCAAGTCTTCAAGGTACTCAGAAAAAACATTTATCTGGTTTTCATATTTGGCTAATACTGAAACGAGACAAGGAAAATTGTGAGACATAAAAAGACTTGTCAAAAACATAGAATGCGATACCCCAGTTCATAACGTTTATACACTACACAGAAGTTTTGAATAGGCTATGCGTTCCAACGTAGCCGCAAAATTATATTATAATGGTGGAATGGAATTATTAATAATGCGCTTTAACACTGTCTGATAACTCACTGACATAGCGTAACTGGCTGGCGCCAACGTTAGAGAAAAATGCAGTATTTTACCATAACACTAAGAAACAATACATATAATCGCAATTTAGGAGTACATTCCACTGACAATACTCCGCTGTAAATATACCGAAACCAGCCAGTGAGCGAAACGGGCCACTAAAGAAACAATGGCTAAACTCAGCCATGGCTTTTTGTAAGGACACGTTTATTACATAACCGACATATTTAGAAATCCCATTTTTGTCTCAAATTCAGGACGATCTGAAAACGCATTTAAGGGATTAATTGTAAGGCTCATAATAAGTTAATAAAGTATATTTTTAGGGGCTATTACCAGCCTCCATCCTCCAGCTGTCATCGGTGTTAAAAGGCAAGGTACAAACATACGGACCAGAATTATTACTTCTTGGGTAATGTAGTTCAAATGCGTTTCTCGTTCATGACGAATAATAACATTTGCAGTAAATATAAACTACATCTACCAAAAACACTTGTCTGACGATAACGAAACCAAGTATAGCAATAGACGTAAAAACATTACATTGCACTCTGGTTTTTGTCGTTTTTCATAAATCATTGTTATGGCATTATCTTGATGCTGAAAACAACGCGCCTGGATGATGTTTACGTACGGGTACGCTTGCTAGATACACTGCGTCAGTGATGGCCAAAATGAAACATTGTAACAACTGAAGTGACTACGACGACGTTTTTTGTGCACATCGCCCCTAGTGGCTTCACCAATTAGTTCGTTCCACAAACATTCCGTAATTTGCCCGAGCCATTTACGTCTGAGACCTGGCTAACATTTCGAGTAATAAAAACCAAATAATCTTGATGTGTGATTGCATTAAGCCACATAATGGTTTAGAAGAGTATAGTTAAGATCTAGTCATGAATCTTCGGGGATTCTTCCAAGATTTCAACCCCAGGTAACGTAAACATAAATCTAACTTGTAACTTCAGCTATGCTAGCTAGCTATTGCATATATAAATCTATGTTAACGTTAGAGATCTGGCTTGCTAATTGACAGAAAAGGGTTTGCACACACCGTTCTACGTAACTTGGTTAGCTATTTGAACAGGTGAATCATGTTGACTTGACGCAACGAACTAACTAACCAACAGTTCACCCTAAATTGCCTGTCTCTTCAGTCATTAAAGAGAAGCAAACTGTGAGAACATCAACTAGAATTGTAGCTAGCTAGCAACTATGCAGTATTTTGAAGTGACAGAGCGTTAGTAATGTTAAGTTAGCAAACAATTGTTAGATAGCCGTTGTTTTGTTGCTGTCATTCACTCAGAATTAGTCACCAAACCAACGCAATAGTCTAAATGACTGACTCCCCGAGCCATTAGTAACTAGCTAGCGTATAGAACTCAACTTGCTTATTCTGGAATTGCATGGGGTACAAATTTATAACCAGCCCTACATTAACAGTCGGATGGGTTCTGTAGTTAACAACCTGCATGGTTGCTGGATTGATTAATGGTTGATGTAATTGTTTGTTTTTTGCCTCCCTTCTCAGTAAGTTTCTCATTTATGCCTGCCTGCTGCTGTTCTCTGTTCTGCTGTCCCTGCGTTTGGATGGCGTCATCCAATGGAGCTATTGGGCCGTGTTTGCCCCCATATGGCTATGGAAACTCATGGTCATAATTGGTGCCTCAGTGGGCACCGGCGTTTGGGCTCACAACCCACAATACAGGTGTGCTTCTAAACCCCAAGGCCTTTATTCTTTTTGATATGTTTTGTCACCTATCTGTCTTATGTAATTGTGTATGTTTACATGTGAGTAGTTTAGCACACACCCTTATCCAGAGTGACTCGTCAAATGGACAGCCTGCTGCCTGGTTACTCTCGTGCTGTTTCTCGTGCTGACTATGCAGGGCTGAGGGAGAGACCTGTGTAGAGTTCAAGGCCATGCTGATCGCCGTGGGAATCCACCTGCTCCTGCTCACCTTCGAGGTGCTGGTGTGCGACCGTGTGGAGAGGGGCACCCACTTCTGGCTGCTGGTCTTCATGCCCCTGTTCTTTGTCTCGCCGGTGTCCGTCGCGGCCTGTGTCTGGGGCTTCCGCCACGATCGCTCTCTGGAGGTCTGTCGGCTGGACGTTTTCTCCCTTATGAGGGTGGACGTTTTCTCACGGCACATTTTAGGCAATGTTTTAGTGAATAAAGATTTCTCTCGACTTGCTCGCTTGGTTAACCTGCTCACGTGTTTGTTTGTGTGTGTTTGTATACACTTCTTTCCCCCGTCCCTCCCACGCGTTAGCTGGAGATCCTGTGCTCGGTCAACATTCTCCAGTTTATCTTCATTGCCCTGCGACTGGACAAAATCATCAGCTGGCCCTGGCTGGTATAAAGACCTGCCTAATATTTCAGTTGGTTTCCTGGCGGGTGGAGTTGTTCGCGCGCGCTGACGTGGTTTGGGTTTCCGCAGGTGGTGTGTGTGCCTCTGTGGATCCTCATGTCGTTCTTGTGCCTGGTGGTGCTCTACTACATCGTGTGGTCGGTCCTCTTCCTGCGCTCCATGGACGTCATCGCAGAGCAACGGCGCACCCACATCACCATGGCCGTCAGCTGGATGACCATCGTCGTGCCCCTGCTCACCTTCGAGGTACGTGGCCACGCCTTCGCGGGGGGAGGGGCAGGCGTTTGGGGTGCGCCGTTAAGGCTCTCCGTGTGTTTGGCTCCTCAGATCCTGCTGGTTCACAAACTGGACGGCCATTACGGCTCCAGCTACGTGTCGGTGTTCGTGCCTCTCTGGGTGTCGCTGATCACTCTGATGGCCACGACCTTTGGCCAGAAAGGCGGTAACCACTGTGAGTTGTTCCTCAGGCTGGGATGGCGGCAGCGCTGAATTCACCCCGCGCTCCGTCTCAGTTTAGAAAGCCTTGTATTGATTTTTCGGAGAATCTGGAAGTGTCATTCTGCGGGTTCCAAACCTCTTTTGTCTGAATTGGGCTTTTTCTTTTCCAACAGGGTGGTTTGGCATCCGGAAGGACTTCTGCCAGTTTCTTCTTGAGCTCTTTCCTTTCCTGCGGGAGTACGGAAACGTTTCCTACGACCTGCACCACGAGGACCCCGAGGTGTCCGAGGAGATGCCGGCACACGACCCACCAAAAATAGCCCCCATATTTCGCAAAAAGACTGGCGTGGTGATCACTCAGAGCCCAGGGAAGTACTTTGTGCCTCCTCCAAAACTGTGCATTGACATGCCAGACTAAATCACAGCCACAACGGCTCCAGCGCATTGAACTTCAGGCACCACACTCCTGTTGGGCACTGACCACTCATGTTAAGAGGAGGCTTTTTCCATGTACAGCAACTCACTCCTTGTGAGTGGTGGGACCTGGTTGGACATACGTTTTTAGTAAAAACGTGGGAGAGTATGTGGAACAAAAGACACTCTTACATCAACAGGGTTTTTGTGTTGACGGTGAAAAGAGACCGTTTACTTTTGTTGATCCATGTGATATACTGTACAGTACTTTTTATTTTTCTTGCAATGAAACAAAATGCCCCCGAAGCTTTCATCCTCTATATTCATTATTTACATTATTCCAGTGGAATACACTTTAATTGCAAAACACAGAATCTTTGTGATACCTAATTACAGGGTCCTCATTTAACCTGGGTTATTGTAGTTAGGCTAAAATTAACTTCTTGCTAGGGGGATATTTTTGTTTGACTAAATAATGTAAGACTTCTGAATGGGGGGAAATATGTAATATAATGTATATTATACCCCAGCAGATATTTGGATGGTTTTGCTTTCTTTTCCTGAATTAAGTCCATACCCTGATCTCTGTCCTCTCCATATTATTTGTATTTATGTTTACAAAACGGTTCCTTTAGTGAATGAGTCCAGTGGCTTTTAAACTGGGATTGGATTCTGTGGAGTTACAGCAGGGGGTCCATTGGCAAGATTTATTTTTAATGCAAATGTTTCTCTCTGCCACCGTCAAAATGTTTAGACCAGCAGGATATTAGCTTTAAATCTGCAAGAACAAATCTCTATAACCCAATACATCATGTGTAGGTTTGAAGACAATTAGCATAATTAGATCAGGAACCATCTGAATCAGTGCTATTCAAAATCGCTCTAATGGTATGACCAAAATATATGGTCTGATTAGATTTTATTGGTGGGATCATTTTGATAAAGGTCATTGTACGTTTTTTTCATTTTTTATTATTCATTCATTGATTTCTTCAGTCAGTGAGAGAAAAATATGATCCAACTTTTTTTGGTGGTTGTAAAATAAAAATATGCAGATTTCAGAGGGTTAAATATATCAACTAGTTGTCAATTGAACACAAGCACTGTAAACGCAGACTGCAGTTTGCATTGAAATGTGGGGGATGTCAACGCTTTGAGTGAACAAAGTTGTTCCCTTGCTTCCTGAAGCTAAATAAGCTGCGGGGCGGGGCGGGGGGGGGGTGGCTCTTGGACTGGCACTTCAGATGACAACCAAATCTAAATCCGGTTTTGATGGGGATTAGCTTGAGGAGAAGTGGCTAGGAGTGCTTAGAGCTGTCATATTGGTTTGGAGTCCAGGCTAGGTCAGCCTGTTTTGGGGTGTTGAGCGTGAGTGTTATTAATGTCTGGGAATTTCTGCCCCTAAGAAATCTTCCCCAAAATTCAAACTAAATACATTTAAATATCACTTACGTCAAAGTAATACTTTGTGTATGCTGGTATAGTCGCTTACTTGAGTTGGGCTTGATGTTTAATTATAAATTATTTAGATTACATATAATGGGGTCACTAACCCCAAAAACGTTTGAGAATCACCGCTCACATGGCCCTACATGACAGGCAGTCGTTAACAGCCTACAGTGTATGCTGGTTTACAAGACAGGCAGTTGTTGACAGTCTACGGTGTATGCTGGTTTACATGACAGACAGTTGTTGACAGCCTACAGTGTATGCTGGTTTACATGACAGGCAGTCGTTAACAGCCTACAGTGTATGCTGGTTTACAAGACAGTCAGTGGTTGACAGCCTACAGTGTATGCTGGTTTACAAGACAGTCAGTCGTTGACAGCCTACAGTGTATGCTGGTTTACATGACAGGCAATCGTTGACAGCCTACCGTGTATGCTGGTTTACATGACAGGCAATCGTTGACAGCCTACCGTGTATGCTGGTTTACATGACAGGCAATCGTTGACAGCCTACCGTGTATGCTGGTTTACAAGACAGGCAGTCGTTGACAGCCAACAAGTGTTTGCTGGTTTACATGACAGACAGTTGTTGACAGCTTACAGTGTGTGCTGGTTTATAAGACAGGCAGTCGTTGACAGCCTACAGTGTGCTGGTTTATAAGACAGGCAGTCGTTGACAGCCTACAGTGTATGCTGGTTTATAAGACAGGCAGTCGTTGACAGCCTACAAGTGTATGCTGGTTTACATGACAGGCAGTCGTTGACAGCCTACAGTGTATGCTGGTTTACATGACAGGCAGTCGTTGACAGCCTACAGTGTATGCTGGTTCACATGACAGGCAGTCGTTGACAGCCTACAGTGTATGCTGGTTTACATGACAGACAGTCGTTGACAGCCTACAGTGTATGCTGGTTTATAAGACAGGCAGTCGTTGACTGCCTACAAGTGTATGCTGGTTTACATGACAGGCAGTCGTTGACAGCCTACAGTGTATGCTGGTTTACATGACAGACAGTCATTGACAGCCTACAGTGTGTGCTGGTTTACATGACAGGCAGTCGTTGACAGCCTACAGCACAGGTGTCAAACCAGATCCACGGAGGGCCGAGTGTCTGCAGGTTTTCGCTGTCGCCTTGTACTTGATTGATTAATTAGGTCACTAATTGGTTAGGTCTACCCTCACCTGGTTGTTTAGGTCTGAACTGGGAACCAACTTACAGGAAAAAAGAAAAACCTGCAGACACACGGCCCTCCGAGGAACCGGTTTGACACCCCTGGCCTACAGTGTATGCTGGTTTTCAATTAAACTGTTTGATCGCCTTTTTTACTTTGCTAAGTCAATTAAGTAGTGATTAAAGGAGAAAAACCTGCAGTGCAGCTTCTGTATTGTACCTTTGTAAATTGTTTTATTTTTACCATTCTCAACATGCCTAATTGTCCTTTATCTCACTTTTTACTTAATGTTTTCTTCTGTGTTTTGTTTGGTTTGTTACCACTCAGCTGGCCTGAGAGCTAAGCATTACTCATTTGACTAGGGATGGACCAATGCTGTACTTTCTCTCTGCATTGTATGCTGTTTTTAAGCTTTCAACATACCAATTTCTTTTGCAAAATAGCTTTTTACCCCATTTGTCTGGATTGCACTTGCATAAAAGAATTTTAAGTGGCTGATAACTAACAACAACCAATAAAGTGATTTAAAATATGATCTGGTCATTATATTGAAAACAAAATAGCACTTTTGGGATCATTCTTCAATATGTGGTGAGTTCGTGTGATAGAGTATCTGTTTGCCTTTCCCTAGATGGCACTATGCTACAGTTAAAAACAATGTGGAACTCAAATCTCTGATTAATATCAATTAACACCCACCTAAGTGTGGGACTTTCAGAGTCAATAATCTTAAAATACTTCAATCAAGATTAAGAAAATGACATAATTTTAAACAAGAGTTAGTTGTCTAAAATCTCTTTGTTGTCTACAAAATATCTTGTATTATTCTTTATGAAATTCTTTAGGCTCAATCAAGGTGTTAGAGATCATGCAAAAGGATTTGATAACATACGCTTCCATTCAGAAGTGTGAGGTCACTTTGGAATTTTGGAAATACCTTGTTGCAATGTCGTACAGTTCTAGCTGGAACAGAAGATTTTTTATGGAATATTTACGTAGGTGTACAGACGCTCATTATCAGCAACCATCAATCCTGCGTTCCAATGGCTTGTTGTGTTTGCTAATTAAAGTTTTATTTTAATTTTGAATGGATAATGAATTATTAGAAATTTGCTATTATCTTAGCACAGCTGACAACTGTTGTCCTGAAACAAAACTGGCACCTCGTGGGAGGTGCTTAAAGAAGCATTGGGTGAAGTCTCTTCAGATTGCCTTAACAAATTGACAACTAAAGTGCCAAACGTCTGCAAGGCTGTAATTGCTGAAAATTTAGGATTCTTTGACAAATTTTCATATATGTTTTAATAGAAAACAAGGATATTTCTAATTGACCCCAAATGTTTGAACAGCATCTGGTGTATTGTAGTCGGATGACCACTCATTCACTATATACTTATTTAGTAATTAAGGGCCAACTGCCCATCAATGATGGCCATGTTCCTTAACTAATACACAATGGAAATGTGTATTTCATAGAGCTGGAAAAGAAACTTGGCAGTTGACATAAGAGACCAACTATGCAGGACAGGAGGCACTATATTAAAACAAGACTGATACATTCTATAGACTGGGATAGTACTGTAGACCAGCACCCGTGTACTAACTTATTATTATTAGTCCTGATACATTCTATAGACTGGGATAGTACTGTAGACCAGCACCCGTGTACTAACTTATTATTATTAGTCCTGATACATTCTATAGACTGGGATAGTACTGTAGACCAGCACCCGTGTACTAACTTATTATTATTAGTCCTGATACATTCTATAGACTGTGATAGTACTGTAGACCAGCACCCGTGTACTAACTTATTATTATTAGTCCTGATATATTCTATAGACTGTGATAGTACTGTAGACCAGCACCCGTGTACTAACTTATTATTATTAGTCCTGATACATTCTATAGACTGGGATAGTACTGTAGACCAGCACCCGTTTATTAACTTATTATTATTAGTCCTGATACATTCTATAGACTGTGATAGTACTGTAGACCAGCACCCGTTTATTAACTTAGTTTATTAGTCCTGATACATTCTATAGACTGTGATAGTACTGTAGACCAGCACCCGCTTATTAACTTATTATTATTAGCCCTGATAAATTCTATAGACTGGGATAGTACTGTAGACCAGCACCCGTGTACTAACTTATTATTATTAGTCACCCAGTCACTGCCTGTGGTGAGATGCAGACACTGTCTCTCTCTTCCGCTCCATTTCTCCCCCTTCCATCGCCCCGCCATCTATCTATCTCTCGTTATATAATGACCTCTCACTACCGATGTCTTTCTCTGCCTTCTCCCTTTACGGTTAGATTAATATTGGATCGTGAAATGGATGATGTTGTGGTGAGTGCCAGTAGGTGGCACTATGCTCCCATTATAAACATGTTGAAACTCCATTACCTTCTTATTAAAACGTCTTTGTTGCATATAAACAGGAAGTGTGTAATGCTTTTAAGAGTGTTGACACTTTTTTGTCGCTAGCCTGGCCGAAGGATTACATTCAAGTTGTCTCGTGAAACGGCCGGGTGACTTGCATTTGTTTACCTAGATGGACTATAGAAATACAATTCCACTATTGCTATAATTATAGCTAGATACGTGTAACTAGCCAGTCAGAGATTCACGTAACAGAGATAGCTAGATTTATATATACGATTATCTGCGTGATGTGTGCAACGGCCTTCGTTTCTTATTAGATCATTATCTTAGAAGTGGCAGGAGTTATCAAAAAGCTTAGTTGTAACATTCGCATTTAGTGAAGATGACACTCCAAGTGAGCTGCCTATCGTTCAGGCAGCCGTACGCAGGGTTAGTACTGGATGGCGTAAAAAGTATTGAGACACGTTGGCGCCCTCTCTTGTCCCGAATGGAGAACTGCACTCTAGCTATTCATATTGCACAGAAGGACTGGGAGGGAGATCAGTGGAGAGAGATCCTGTCCCATACACTGGGAATTAGTGACGTGCAAATAGAGGAGCTTTTGTCATCCGGGGACAGATTTGGCCGAGGGGTCGTGGCAGGTAAACCAGCACTTCTGCATGAATTAGCGAGTGGTGAAAAACCTAATTATATTAAATATCAGGCTTGATTTAATTCATACTACCATTCAAAAGTTGGAAACTTAGAAATGTCTTTGTTTTTCATGTATATTTTGCAAAAACATACATGAAATGGACATACAGTAAAATGAATATAAAATATAGTAATTGTCAATGTTAGGAATAGTGCTTTTTTGATTTAAATAATAAATATGTGCTTTCATCAAGGAATTCTCCATTTGAAGCAATTACAGCCTTGCAGACCTTTGGCAATTTAATTGTCAGTTTGTTAAGGCAATCTGAACAGATATCACGCCATGCTTCCTGAAGCAACTCCCACAACTTGTATTGGCTTCATGGGCAAGTTGCTTCCCCAACAGCTCAATAGGGCTGAGATTCGGTGATTGTGCTGTCCACTCCATTATAGACAGAACACCAGCTGACTGTTCCTTATTTGAACAGTTCTTGGAGTTGTGTTTTGAGTCATTGTTTTGTTGTAGGAGGAAATTGTCTCCACTCAAGCGCCATCCACAGGCTATGACATGACATGGCATTGCAAAATGGAGTGATAACCTTCCTTCTATAAGATAATTTTTAGCCTGTACAAATATCCACCCCCAAAACACCTCCAGACCATCACATTGCCTCCACCATGCTTGACAGATGGCATCAAGCACTCCTCCTCTGGTTTGCGTTTCATGAAGGTTCTTCTTTGTGACCCGAACACCTCAATCTTAGATTTCTCTGTTCGTCTGTGATTCGTCACTTTTTCCCCATCTTCATCTGTTCTGTATTCTTTTACCCATCTAAATCTTTTCATTTTATTGGCCAGTCTGCCTAGAATGACCAGCCTCCCAGAGTCGACTCTTCACTGTTGATGTTGAGACTGGTGTTTTGTGGGTACTATTTAATGAAGCTGCCTGTTTGGATTCGGTGGGGTGTCTGTTTCTCAAATTAGACACACTAATGTATTTTTCTTCTTGTTCAGTTGTACACTGGGGCCTCACACTCTTTTTATTCTAGTTAGAATACATTAGTGTGTCTAATGTATTCTAACTAGAATAAAAAGAGTGTGAGGCCCCAGTGTACAACTGAACAAGAAGAAAAATACATTAGTGTGTCTAATTTGAGGCACTCTAATGTATTTTTCTTCTTGTTCAGTTGTACGCTGGGGCCTCACACTCTTTTTATTCTAGTTAGAGCCAGTTTGCACTGTCCTGTGAAGAGTAGTACACAGCATTGGAAATTCTCGCATCGGATTTGCCTTAATTTCTTAGAACAATTATAGACTTATGACTTTCAATAGAAAGTAATTTCAATTTTGAGCCTTTAATCAAAAGCACAACTGCTGATGCTTCAGATACGCAACTACTCTGAACAAGGCTAGTTGTATTGCTTCTTTAATAAGCGTGATCACATTGCCTTTTAAAATTATAAACTTAAATTTCCACAGCATGCCATTGAAACACTGGAGTGGTGGATCATGGGCCTCTGTACGCCTATGTAGATATTCCATAAAAAATCATCAATTTCCAGCTACAATTGTCATTTACAACATTAACCGTGTCTACACTGTTTTTTCTGATCAATTTTATCTTCATTTTCCATTGCAAAGAAATACATTTCCGTGTGAGCCCACACTTTTGAATGGTAGTGTACAGGGTATTGTAAAGTTGTTCTGCAGGCAAATCTCCAGCCTGTGTCATGACTTTTCATTAGGTTTGGTGGAGGTGGGCGAGACCTGGTGCTGCTCTGACAGTGTGCCAGAGGAGGATCTGAGGAAGCTGGAGAAGGCGGCCGTGCTCACCGGGCTCACAGAGAAATACCTCACACAGCTGTCGAACCCACGCTGGCTCAAAGAACCCCTCTATGCAAGAGGTCACAAAGACATATGGACAGTAGATATCCCAGTACATTTACTACCATCTGTGTAGAGTTGTCATAGTCAATTTTTTTACGCTCATTTTGTACTGACATCCATCGTGTTAGGAGGACAACATGTTTATATGACACATGCGTTAAGATGCAATAAATGATCAATATCATGAAGCACTGACAACGTGGTGGTTGTATATTTTTTATGTCTAAAATGTTTTAACACCATAGCTTTGTAGAGAGATTTAGATTCCTAATAAACGTCCCGTCTGAGGGGAGAATGGGTGTTGCCTGAATCCTCAGTAATGTGGGAGGTAATGCACAGGGGGAGTGTCATCGTCGTTGCAAAAACAAAGTGTATTAAAGTGGGTCTGGAGCAGGGTGAAATGAGCTGCTTGTGCATTCATCTGCATCTGCAACTTTCCTGACATTTCTCTGAGGACCAAGATCTTGGGTGATAATCCAGCGCTGTGGCTGGTGGAGTATTCTTTAAACACTTTGGGCTTCTACATGATTCCATATATGCTGTATCAGTTTGGATGTGTCCACTATTACTCGACAGTGTGGAAAATAGTGAAACTAATGAGATCCCCCTGAATGAGGAGGTGACTCCCAACGTTTCACTGGTACTATACTTTGAAATGAATAGGTCTATGTAATGATGACGTGTTATATTGTAATATGCGCTATGACTGGTAAAGCCATTCTTTTCTTTGGAAAGCTAAGCAATACTAGTTAATTGTTTTTATTAGGCTGTATATACAATGTAAAACAAATCAACAAGATTCCTATCTCATTGTCTGCTCTCTACTACCTTCATATTATATTTGGGGTGGTTTGATAACTTTGTTTTCAGATGCCACACAAATGCATCAAATACAATGACACTGTTGAATACACGTTGCAAACTGCTAGAGGAATTAAAACACTATTGTAAAAAAAAGTATTAATGAGTCAATAACCTTAAGGTGAAACAAAATTGTCCCTATTCATTTAGTAGTTTATGTTGGGTTATAGTCATAAAAATGCATGTTAATTTCACCTCTTATTCTTACTGTTACTGTTTCTGTCTGATGTTCTATTATTTATTATTATTTATTAACGCCAACATCCTGATAGCTTGTTGACTATCCTTGTCAGTGTTAACAACCACAACTATAATTTGAAAGTTATAGAATAGCGATTACCTTTGTTTGGAATATTGAATGGCTGTTTTTTCTGCATGAAAACAGTGGTAATTGTGCTTTATAAAGATGTGTATGTAGGGTTTTACATAAATGGTTGAATGACACATACATTTGTGTGAAAACCGGTACATTATTTTTCTATTGGGCTGAATGGTAAACTTTCTTCTGGAACTATTATATTTTACATTGCACATTGTTGCACATTTGCGTATCCTGCATAATAATATTTGTTTAGCATACTGAAGGAAACACAGCTCTGGAAAAAAAATTGAGACCACTGCACCTTTTTCTTTCCTTTCCCAAAAAGTTTAAAAGGAACCTTTTGAGCGAGGAACTAAAAAGTTACATTTAAGAGACCATTGCAAGTTGAACCCATTTGTTCCTCACTCCAATCTTTCCTTACCAAATTATTTGGAAAGGTGTAGAAAAAGGTACAGGGGTCTCTTATTTTAATCAGAGTGGTATTTTTCACACAGAATATTGCACATTGTTACACATTGTAAGACAAAATACAAATCTAGGTTTATTTTCACATTTAGCTATTGGTCCAATTCAGTTTTTAGCCTAACGTCATGAATATTTTTGCTGTGGTCCCCAGGTTGCTAACCAATCAATACCAGTGGAGGTTATTTTAAATCGGCAAAACAACTATCCAATCAGACCGGTCTCGTAGTGAGCTAGCGCGAGGCTGTGTACTCCGCTATTAAAGGGAATCGACGTTGAGCTTGAGTGACTGACTGCGCTTAAACAAACAACACAGGTAAGCACACCAAACGAGCTATCAAAACCGTTGTTAGAAAATATATACATTCGCTACCCGTAAGACATTGGCCTATGTCGCAGTGTTATGGAATACTGTTTCTATTAACAATGTTCGCATTTTCTATAAACAAACAATTGAATTAGCCTAAATGTCTATTGAAAAATAACCCAATCTCTAATTCTTTGGGTAGGTTATTTACACCTTTTATATGCCTAATACACAGCTTAATTTGTTTTATTGAATGTAATTATTTAAAAGTGCAGTAAAATGGCGTCTACTTAAGACAGCGAGAACCACAATTATTTTAAATATAAATTGTCAATAAAATTAAATAAACCGTTTCGTTTCAGTCTGGATACACTTTAGTTCCATCTATTTCGATAATATTGTCGTTTTTTGCTGGTTGGAGTTTGCGTTTGACTCGGTACAGCAATCTCTATACCAGTCATGGCTGGCTTGTACAGCCTTTGTTACTGACAGCTCTGCTGTGCGCCGGGCGGTGCTTGGAGAACTTTGATAAACTGATGTCATGTATGCGTTTGGACATGTTTGCATTGTGGAATTCAAAACAAGGCTTATAAGGCAATCAATCTACTGAGTTTAGAATGTAGATTTTGTGCTAATATTACTCCCGCGACATTTGTAATCCGAGGCTGTGTGCGAATGGCTTTGTTGCTAAGCCTTTCCTAGCTACGGAACAGAGGCCATTTTAGTCAATGGACTCCTATAAGCAGATCTACCCTTCTTCGTTCGGTACCAAATAGTCATAGAAGCACCTTAGAAATGATTGTGATACATGGTTAATGCGTGCATTTGTAAAGAGGAAAAGGAGAAAAAACTGAAATACGTTAAAATTAAAGGAGACTTTCTGTCATGAGAAAGCGTTTCACAAAATGGATGATGAATTATCCTTGATGTAGATTCTCCAATTGGCACGCATTAATAGTCCTACCATAAGTTGCAACACAATCACACCCACAAAAAACGTAGTTCTTCAACATATTCTCAGTCTCTTTTTGAGGTGAATGACATTAATACATTTCTTAGCTAGAAAAAAGGGCTAATTGGTTTATACCTAAATGTTTTTGTCAGATTCATTTAATAAAATGCAAAGCAGCAAATCTAATACTATTGTTTAAATGTAAACCCAGAAAGACCGATATTGGCTGCCCCAGCTTTGATGGGTTCTGTCTTCTGCTTACCACAGAAACACACCACTGAACAAATAACCAATGTTATTTAACAAAGTAGCTTGGGGTGTAATTGATACACATATTAAACTACTTCTCAGAGACATGGCTGTCTAAATTTAAAAGGGAGTACAACATAAAGAATGCAGATGGTAGATAATGTACATTACATTGAATTCCACCTCAAACAAACCGCTTTATTTACAACTTGCAACAGGGAAGCACTCGCCCCAGAAGTACAGCCTCTCACCCTTCACACACACACACACACACATACACACACACACACGAACACACACACACACACACACGAATACAAAAGTCCGTAAAGACATAGCAGAATGCATTGAGACTGAATCACAATCTCACAGAATAAAATGACTGCCTTGCAATCATTGCTCTATGGTCAGTGGAAAGTATAGATCTTGACTAGGATCTTTCTGTCATTGTGCAAGGTATTGGACCAGTTGAAAAAAAAGGGGTCTGAGCTTTGTTGCTGCACGCCATGCTTATGTGTTCCCCATATACCCTGAGTCTTTTTTTTTTTGTGCTTTAATACTATATTTGTCTTGTAGGTGGAATTTTTTCTGTTGGTGCAAGAGAACCTCTGACATATTTCAGGATGGCCAAAGGTGACGCTCGTAAGCCAAAGGGCAAGATGTCTGCCTATGCTTACTTTGTTCAGACGTGCAGAGAAGAACACAAAAAGAAGAATCCGGAGATCCCTGTTAACTTTTCAGAATTTTCTAAGAAGTGTGCTGGAAGATGGAAGGTAGGTGGAATTACCAATACATTTTAAAAATGTGGACATTCTTTTGTGTTTTAATACCGGTTGTGATGTTTCTGTGACATTCCTGTTTCTCTTAAGTGTTTTGAAAATGGGAGCAGCATGGATATATTTATAAGGCTTTCTGTGTGCATTGAGTGACATGACAATTATTTTACACAAAAGGGCAATGTAGAATGGCATAGTTCTATCCATGCCTCATTCACCAGCTTAAGTTTAACATTGTGTTTGTTTTCTAGACAATGTCGCCAAAGGAGAAGTCAAAGTTTGAGGATCAGGCTAACCAGGACAAAGCTCGCTATGAATCAGAAATGACTAGTTATGGTCCTCCTGGGAAGAGAGGCAAGAAGGCAAAGAAGGATCCCAACGCACCAAAAAGACCTCCGTATGTCCGTCTTCAAATAGTTTAACTTATTAACAACATTTTTAAGGGGCTAGATTGAGAGTAGTTTGCCTTTTTAAAGTAGCTTAATTGATAGTGATATTTTTCTGCCGTTAATTGTAGGCGGTTCTCCAAGGTATTTCATTTTCAGTTCACAAAACCATTAACCGCTTCACTTAAACTTCAACAGATCTGGCTTCTTTGTTTTCTGCGCTGAGCAGCGCCCCAAGATCAAAGCTCAACACCCAAGCTTTGGCATTGGGGATGTGGCCAAAAAGCTAGGAGAGGCATGGAACAACTTGACAGACTCCAGTAAGCAGCCATATTTGGCCAAAGCGAACAAGCTCAAGGAAAAGTACCGGAAGGTAATGCCATTGGACAAAGTCTTAAATGGGCTGTATTCTCAAACTAAAATAGAAATGCAAATTATACTCTATTTGAAATTATATATTTAAAATTGCGTACTTCCCTAATTGTTTATTGTCATTGTATTCAATGTACTCAGTTAATTTAGCATATTTTAGATTTTCTCCTGTTCAATTTGTTCCAATAATTTAGTTGTTCTTGTAGTTGCCAGTTCAAAGAAATTCTGGGGAACTGAAATATTGAAATTACTTCTTAGCAATGGAGGTATTCACTGACTGATGTGGACCTGAAAAGCTAGCTGTTAGTGTTTGTTTTTTCTTGACTCGTGCGATGTACATTCAGGTAGCATTTAATTTTGAACGCAAAAGTAGAATTTCACCGTTGCAGCTTAATGTGCTACCTATACCCCAAGTCCCACTCCACTTGCGTATTTGGAAACAACATCTTTGACAATGTTAGTTAGAATGCAATGCTAACTACCTGTTATCTTACCTTCCCTATCCTGTGCTACTAACATAGGATGCATATACAAAAGCCTTTAACGTGTTCAGTTAGTTAAACCAGCACGGACACAATAGATATAGAAATGGGAATTCTGAACCACACTGAATTATGCTGGCTAAAGTAGGGATCTATTTAGTTACTATTAATGTCTAGAGTTTTGACTATTCCCCTTATAGATAATAAACATGCATATTATGTTGGCTCTTTTTGTTTAAGAAAAATGTATTTGCACAATGCTAGGATGACCAGCCATGAATTCTGCTAGATATTGCAGAAGTAATAGATTTCTTGGGCTAGAAAGTGTAATTGTTTAACAAATCTAGTAATGGTAACATTGTGATTAGCTTTTGCATTTCCTCATTGATTTCTCAGTTGGAGTTTTGCTTTCTCAAACATCTGAAGTCTGAATTTAATGTCCTCATTCAGTTTTGAATTACAAGCTCTACCGTCAAAGCAACCAGTTGCATGCATACATTTGTCTTCAGGCCAGATCGCCTCTGATGTTTAAATTAATGCGTCTTTGCTGACTGTTTAGGATGTGGCAGATTACAAGAGAGGAACGGGGAAACCGGGAGGGGCAGGAGCCTCTAAACCAAAAAAGGCTAAAGATGATGACGAGGATGAGGAAGACGAGGAGGATGATGATGAAAATGATGACGATGACGACGATGATGATGACTAATTCTCCATGATCTACCTAATGTTGTGATTGGCTAAGACCCTGGCAGGTATTTGTGACCACACCTCCAGTACCAATTGGATCTGCAGGTTTAATCTAGTCCTAATGGTCCTGAAACCATTTCTGGTTTTCATCTGGTACTTTGACACCTTGCTGTCTGGTGTTTACCTGATCCTTTCCCTGTTTTTCAAGTTGAACAAACCAATTTAAAGTGATAGCATAGGGTTCATTCCCATTAACCCTCAAGACTTGTACGGTGGTGTTTGTGCTACTATATGGCTATTCAAATAGATTTATTTTAGATTTTATTTTTCTATTTTACTCTGACCCAGACATTTCATGTAATTTTGCTTTTGATGGAATTGATCTGGATCCATCTTTCTAGACATACAATACAAAGATTTGAGACTAGTGTCCAATCAACCAGGTATTGATGTTTATCTTGGCCTGGTTCATTATGCTATGTTTGAATCAGGATGGGTCCATCTCAATTTTATGGCTGAAAGGAATGATTGTGAAATGGGTTCTGTTTTTGTTTGTTTGGATTCACATTTTTAATGTGATTTATCTCCTGCTTGAACTGTGGCAATACTAAATCTGGACAAGCTGAGTTTTCCTTTTGTACCTGCTACTGGTTTTGTATGTTTAGAATGCTTGTGGTTTAAAATAAATAATTAGATTTTTATGTTGTGTATACAAATTGACTTCCTCTGATTTAAATGACCTCTTCTGTGATTGTATTTATTGAGGTTTTTCTGTATAGGTAAAACTTACTATACTTAATGTAGTCTTGTGTTTTCATTTCACCATACAGATGTGGATCTTTGGTAGTGACACTCAGCAGGAAAACATTACACAATATAATTGAGGTTTTCATTTCTAAATTGAATTCATGTGGGTCAAAATTGTTATCTGGTTAGCAACTATCTTCAATTGATTGGACCCTTCCTTAGTCTTCAAGATCAATATTCTTTCTTACACAACTTTAAGATGCTCCACCCCTTGAGTCTTGACTATAAATGTCAAGCCCCTTTGGAGTTGACCAAATACTTGACTGGATTTACCCAAATGTTCCCCTTTTGTAAGTTATTTTATAATCCTATAAAGTGTGCTTGTAATGTCAAAGACTAATTTTTCAACGTCGTTAAACCAGCATCTCTGATTTTTGGCATAGTTGAAGAATATACCTTAAACACCATGACTGAGACGGTCATCAACCTTGTTGCTGGGGCAGCAGGCAAGTACATTTAATTCATTCAGTCATGAAAGTACTTTGTCTCTAGATTGAATGTTAACTATTGCAGACGTTTCAAACATTATGCCCCAAGGGCTGCGTTTATTCTTCAATAATGTCTGTAGGACTACACCATTTTGTTCCATGTGCTTTATTTTCATTTTTGCCAAACAATTACGTCTCATTTGGGTAATTACAATCAAGCTGGAAACAGTCTGGAAACTCTTAACAGTCCATTAGTTGCCACAAAGTTGATTTCATTGTGGTCATTTGAAGTTGTCTCATTTCCCAAAAAGTTGGGCACTGTAAAATGTAAAGACAAACAGAATGCAATGATGTGCCGGTTATTTTGCCCAATATTCAGTAAAAAACCCAGACTAGGTTCATTTACAGCAGTCAGTAACATAATTGGTTGCAAAAAAGCGTCCCACAAAGGTTAATTTGCTCAGGCAAATGGCGCAACAATTTAAGAATAAAGTTTCTTTAAATTTGCAGAAGGTCTGGGGATCTCGTCATGTACGTCTCATGTACTGTACATAATATCATTAAGAGAATCCTGGGAAATCTTGGTACGCAATGTACATGGCTTAAAACCAATATTTGATGACCAAGGCAATATTTGTGGTCCTCAGGCAGACCTGCATCAAAAACAGACATTATTCTGTAGTGAACATCACTGCATGGGCTAAAGCTGCACAGGCTTTCAAAAACCATTGTCTACGGAGACAGTATGTTGCAGCGTTCACAAATCCAACTTAAAATGTATAGAAACCATGTACAAGCAAGATCCAGAAATCCTGCTGCCTTCTCTGGGACTGAGCTAGTTGATGATGGGCTGAGGGAAAATGGGGAACTCCCGTGGTCTGACCAATTCAAAGATGTCATTCTTTTTGGGAGTCATGGAGGAGAAAGAGGAGATGGGCTATCCGGCTTGTTGTAAGCACACAGTTCAAAACCCAGCATCTGTGCTGGTATGGGGGTGCATTAGTGCCCCTGGCATGGGTGATGTGCACATCTGTGTAGGCGCCATTAATGCCCAACAATATATACTGGTTTTGAAGCATCCAAATGACTTATTTTTCGGGGGTGGCCTTATTTCAGCAAGACAATGCCAAACCATATTTTGCACTTATTACAACAGTACATTTAATTCCTGTCATTAAAGTACCTCGTCTCTATAGATTCAATGTTAACTTTTTTGTAATGGGTAAACTGCCATTGCAGAAGTTTCAAATGTTTTGCCCCAAGGACTGCGTTTAATCTTCAATGATTTCTGTAGGACTGTTTAATCTTCCATGATGTCTGTTAAGGCACCATTGATGCTGAACAATATATACTGGTTTTGAAGCATCACATGCTGCCATCCAGATTATTTTTCCAGGAAGGCCTTACTTCAGCCAGACAATGCCAAACCACCTTCTGTGCCTATTACAACAGCATGGATCTGTGGTACAATTTATGCTAAACTGGGCTGTCTGCTGTCTAGACCTGTGACCCATTGAAAACATTTGGCGCATTATGAAACAAAAAATTTGACAAAGGAGAACCCAAACTGTTGAGCAGCTGAAATTCTATATCAAGCTAGACTGGGAAATCATTTCTAAACTACAGCAACTGTTCTCCTCAGTTCCCAAACACGTACAGTGTATTGATAAAAAAGGGGTGATGCAACATAGTGGTAGACATGCCTATGTCCAAAAGTGTCCATTTCTATTGGGGTGTATTCTTCCATAAACAACAAAATGTCTTTACGTTTCATATGTGGTCTTTGTACTATTTTCAATTACTTATAGTGATAGATCATTTGCAAATCCTAGCATTTTAGTTGTATTACAATTTTAAGCTGTGTCCCATGTTCATGGGGAACAAGGTTTCTATATAAAATATTTACTCACTCTTTTATTCACCACCTATGTGCCAAATTCAGACCCCCAATCTAGTAAATGATTTAGCCGGACAGGTCGGTTGTTCAGAACAATGAAAATGAAGAGTGGGGAAGAAGATATGGGTTTGTGTAATGTCCTTTCTGATGACCCAGGGAATATCTCCCCTAACACAGGGGGTGTTGCATGTGTGCTCAGCGGCCAGCCCTTCGATACAGTCAAGGTAAAGATGCAAACGTTCCCCAGCCTGTATCGTGGCTTCCTGGACTGTTCCCTGAAGACGTACCGTCATGACGGACTACGAGGGTTCTACCACGGCACTGTGCCTGCTCTTCTGGCCAACGCAGCTGAGAACGCTGTTCTCTTCGCCTGCTATGGAACCTGCCAGCAGGTGACCAGCAGAGTTTTTGGGCTGGAGAACGTGTCTGATCTCAGGTTAGCAGCAGGGGATCCTTTGGCCTTCCTTCTCTTCATTTCTTAGCGTGTTTCTCATGTAACCCCTCTCCTGGCTTGTAACGTTGTGTCTGTCACAGTGACCTGCAGAATGCCTTGGCTGGAACCCTGGCATCTGTCTTTTCCTCGCTGGTGTTGTGTCCGACAGAGCTGGTGAAGTGTCGAATGCAGGCTGTTCATGAAATGAGGACTGTGGGGAAAATCTCTCTGTCGTCACACAGGTAATCATTGAAAATGTTCTCCAGCAGCCCAGTTAAAAAATATTTAATAGATGAATACAATCCAACCATATTACTTTGGTTTATTCTTGGCTGCGTATTATAAACAATGTTATGCCCAGGTAAAATAAGTAATGTTAAAATATTGTGTGTTTGACTGTATTCTGAAATCTCCTGTCTCTCCTCACAGTTCTACCTGGTCAGTGGTGAGGGACATACTAAAGACTGATGGTCCTCAAGGCCTCTTCCAAGGCATGACTAGCACCTGGCTCAGAGAGGTGCCTGGATACTTTTTTTTCTTTGGGGGTTATGAGATCTCCAGAACCCTCTTTACAAAGCCTGGACAGTCCAAGGATGAGTTGGGTAAGTCCAGCCTGTGTTGGTCCATCGACTTCTCATTGATCTATGCAGCTAAATGAGGTTTATAGAAGATGTCAGTGGTACAGTTTAACAGAAATAATCTTATGCAGCAAGTGTTATCTGTTTCTGTCATTGACAGCTGCTATCCCACTGTTAATTAGTGGGGGGGTTGGGGGCTCCGCCTTCTGGCTTGCGGTGTACCCCATTGATTCGGTCAAATCCAGGATCCAGGTTCTATCCATGTCGGGCAAGCAGTCTGGATTCCTCAGAACAATGTTCTGTATCATCAGGACAGAAGGTGAGAACGACTACATTTGGTCCACCTGCTTGTTAACACAAAAGCCAAACACAGAATCACGTGGCTGCAAGTCAATATATAAAGCATGCATACATTGTCTGGAGATTTAATTATTCTTATAGCTGACCAAATATGATAATGGAGAAAAACCCTTAATTCTCAATGTTTTTATGTAAAATCATAGGGCAAATGAAAACAATTTCTGACTATTAAAAATAAAGTAAGCAATTGTACATGAGGTATACAATGTCAAATGTTTAAGAAATGTAATTGAATAAAATGAAATGCTTTAAATAAAGCAATTAGATATTGTTTCATTAAGCCATATTGTTTTGTACAATGTTAATGATCATATTCATTAAGGAGACAGCACTAGTGAAACACATTCTGCTGTTAATATAATCACCTGTTAAAAATGGAAATGAAATATTTTCAATGACATTTTCCCTTTTCTACAGCTATTCTTTGAGTTTTTCCATTTCTCCCTAAGCTTTTCTGTGTGATGGTCAGAAATTATTTACTATACTTTCAACTTGCCCCTGTTGGTATAATAGCCAGAAATATGTGAAAATCTACTTATCAAACATTAATTAAATTAACCTTGTTTTGTATACCGGGGCATTGCCTCACCGAAAATAAAGGTTCCTTAAAAAATGAATTTGGATACACAGAATCGTCTACAATGTCATTGGATGCTGTAGCATAAAAGAGTTTCATTCACGAAAACTAAGGAGCTTAGCTTGAAACATGCAAAACCGATCTTTGTTGTGTAGGGCTTCATGAGGCAGTTTGGAACTTTGCAATGCGACAGACAGGTTTTACATCTTTCAGCACTCAACCATTCTTTGAGCAGGTCGGGCCTGCCAGTTCATGGTTCTGCTGTTATTGCAGCTAGACATTTCCACTACACAAAACAGCCCTTACAGTTGACCACTTAGAATGGCTGAAAAATGACAAACTGATTAGTTGGAAAGGCAGCACCTTTTACAGTGGCACTGAACTTGTCACTGAGCTCATCAGCGTAGGCCCTTTTACTGGCAATGTTTGTCTATGGAGATTGCATGGTTGTGTGTTTGATTTTATTCACCTGTTTCAGGGGTGTCCACCTACTTTTGGCCATGTAGTGTATCTGTGAGGAGGGGAATGAAGAAAAATAAACAAGCAAAATTAGGACTAATTAAATGATGGAAATTAGTTGTGTGATTAGTTAGTGAATTACAACTTTAATTTAGGTTATACAGATGTGGTCAAATTTGTTGGTACCCATACAGCTCATTGAAATAATGGTTAATTCCTTCTAAAAAGTGATTTCATTTAAAACTACTATATCATGTATACTTGCTTGCCTTTGGTATGTCTTAGAATAAAGCATGGGGGCTGTAGAAAAAGAAGATCTGCAAAGTAATTCTGAAATATCTTAGAAAAGATAATAAACAACTGCATTATAGTGATATTCTATTCGTTTTTTTAAATAGTATCACACGTGTAACCAATCTTGTAATCAGTCATTCAACCTATTTAAATGGAGAAAAGTAGTCACTGTGCTGTTTGGTATCCATGTGTGCACCACACTGAACATGAAGCAAAGGAGAGAGTTGAGGAGATCAGAAAGAAAATAATAAACATGGTAAAACAAGCATGGTAATGGTAAAGGCTACAAGACCATTTCCAAGCAACTTGATGTTCCTGTGACAACACTTGCAAATATTATTAAGAAGTTCAAAGTCCATGGAACTGTAGCCAACCTCTCTGGGTGCGGCTGCAAAAGGAAAATCGACCCTAATTGAACAGAATGATAGTGAGAATGAAAAATAAGGATTACTGCCAAAGAACTCCAAGTTGAAGGTACATCAGTTTTAGATCGCACCCCCTGTCCCTTATTGAGTTAAGTGGAATCTGGATGGAAGAAGACCCAGGAGGACTCCACTTTAAAAAAAACAAAACATAAATAAGCCAGACTGCTAAAATATTATAGACAAGCCACAATCCCTCTGTCCTTTGGACAGTTGAGTCAAAAAGAGTCAAAACTGGAGCTTTTAGGCAAGTCACATCACAAAATAAAGCTTTCAAAGAAATACACAGAGGAGGCTCGGTTATGTTTTGGGGCTGCTTTGCTTCATCTGGCACAGGGTGCCTTGAATCTATGCAGGGCACAATAAAATCTCAAGACTATCAAGGCATGGTAGAATTAAACTTTTCTGCCCAGTGTCAGAAAGCTCTGTCTCAGTCGCAAGTGCCTCTAAAGGTTGTGAATAGACAATCGAAAGCAAAATGTAATATATATTAAATATAGAATAAACAATGTTGGATGCCATTTACTTTTGTCAGTTTCAAGTTATTTCAGAGAAAAATGTGCATTCTTCGTTTTTTGTGGAGGAGTACCAACAGATTTGACCACGTCTGTACAATCAAGCATAAAGTATCATCAAAAAGTAACTTTTTGGGTTTGAGTAAGGACCCTCCAACCTAAATGGTTTCTAAATAATGGACTGTTTTAATAAAAAAATGTAGGTGAAGTACAATATGTTTTTATTTAATCATGTAATAGTTTCCAACAGCTTAAATGTATCTGAAAATTGTAACAACATTGCTTGTTGGTCATGACTATGTTAAACGTAATAAATACGTTAGATATGATATGGGAAAAAAAATAAAAAAAACACGGCAAATCTTTTTCTTATACAAGCGGTCCCCAGAGGATTGAGGCCATGCTGTGCTGGTCCCTGTTTAAAAAAGATTGTTAATTGTTGGTGCACAACATGGTGGTCGCATGAGTGAGATTGAAGGAGCAGGCCAGACTTGCTCAGACTGACAAAGGCAACAAAGACTCAAATGACCACTATTTGCAGCAGTGGTGTGCAAAGAACAGGAAGATGAGGCGACAGTGGGCACGTGATCACCATGAATGGACGAACTAGACATTGGAAAAGCACTGCCAGGTCTGACAAATCGACATGTTTGATGCGACATGCAGACGGTCCAGTCAGAATTTGGCATAACCTGCCTTCATGGATCCATCCTGCCGTGTGTCAATGGTACAAAATAGTGGTGGTGGTTAATGTTTTTTTTCTTGGCTCACGCTTGGGCCCTAAATAAGAACGGAGCATGATTTGAATGCCACAGCGCACCTTGGTATTGTTTCTGACCATGTGAACATCAAGCCAGCATCTACCTGTTAGTCAAATGGCCCTTTCAGCAGGATAATGCTTTATGTCACAGAGCACCCATCTGAGGCTGGTTCCATGCACATAACAGTGACTTCGGTCCTCTCCAACCACCAGCACAGTCCACACATCTGACTACAATAGAAAACTTTTGGGACACTAAATAGGTGTAAGTAATAAAATAGCCACTGAGTGTACTCTACCACATTCCTAAAGAGTCATTTAAACGTGTCATTTAAACACTCAATTGTGTTCATCAGTCAATTGAGTTACCGCTGCCCACCATTTGCTTACGCAGATGCGCTTTCTGCGGCTTTCTGTTCCAGATAACAAATTAATTAACTCACTCGCTACAAAAGATAAGGTTTCCATGTTTTCCTACATTTTAATGTGGAACGCTTGAGCAGCAAGCCCATGTTTGTGTAGTTGTAGTCTTAGAACTGTCAGTGTCACATCTGTGTTTGATGTTCTCATATTTCACGTATGAGCCATTAATGTCCGCAAACGTGATGCAATTTCTGATTCTTTCAGGGGTTCCTGCTCTGTACGCTGGTCTTGCCCCTACTGTCCTCCGTGCCTTTCCCTCCAACGGAGCTCTGTTCCTGTCTTATGAGTGGATCAGAAAGACTCTCCTCAACTACACATCCACAGTCTGAGTTCATAAGAAGCCAGTGGTTTGCGAATTCAATTTCCCCAAAATGTGTTCAGATCACCAAACCAGGGAATTGCTTGTTTATTTTTAATTTGTGTTGAACTCTGATCTTGGTTTGACCATGTTTTTTTTATTGCCAATCTGTCTAATGTCCAGCCAGTGACCTCAATGAGTCAGTGTAAAATCAATAGAATATACACATTCCAGCACCTAACATTCCACCCTCTCATCTAAGACACACATCAGACTATTTCTGACAGGATGTGTTGTCAGTAGTCAAGTAGTAAAACATAAGTAATTTAAAATATTTAAGTATTCACTGTACATATTTGTAAATGTATAAACTATATGTATATTATACAATATTACATAATAAAATAACCCTTATATCACAACAATGTTATGTTTCTAATGGAATCCAACATGTTGCTTTGAGGATTGCAATGTTATCCAAACTTGAAGTAAATGAATGTTAGGTAATGTGTTCTATTGAATTTTTTTTATCTCTGTTTTTAAGTTGACTGTTCAAATTCTACAACCTGTTCAAAGCTTTCTTTCTCAGCATGTTTTTAGCTGACAGTGAAAGCTCAGAACATACAGTTTTATTAAGCTTATTCTATGTTCATACAAGGTGTCCACATAGTTTGAAATTTGGAAGAGATTCACTTAGATTTAACTAGATTTTTGGATAGATAGAATATAAGTAAAAAATAAACAAGAATAATCATGAAACTTTTTTCATTTATGATGTAAACATATGTAGATTTGTTGAGTGTTGTAATCTACAGTGGGGAGAACAAATATTTGATACACTGCCAATTTTGCAGGTTTACCTACTTACAAAGAATGTAGGGGTCTGTAATTTTTATCATAGGTACACTTCAACTGTGAGAGAAAAAAAAATCCAGAAAATCACATTGTGTGATTTTTAAGATTGAAGATTGTGGAGACTGGCTAGGCCACTCCAGGACCTTGAGATGCTTCTTATGGAGCCACTCCTTAGTTGCCCTGGCTGTGTGTTTCGGGTCATTGTCATGCTGGAACACCCAGCCACGACCCATCTTCAATGCTCTTACTGAGGGAGGGAGGTTGTTGGCCAAGATCGTGCGATACATGGCCCAATCCATCCTCCCCTCAATGCGGTGCAGTCGTCCTGTCCCCTTTGCAGAAAAGCTTCCCCAAAGAATGATGTTTCCACCTCTGGAAACGGTGTTCTTGGGGTTGTACTCATCCTTCTTCTTCCTCCAGACACGGCAAGTGGAGTTTAGACCAAAAAGCTCTATTTTTGTCTCATCAGACCACATGACCTTCTCCCATTCCTCCTCTGGATCATCCAGATGGTAATTGGCAAACTTCAGACAGGCCTGAACATACGCTGGCTTGAGCAGTGGGACCTTGCGGGCGCTGCAGGATTTTAATCCAAGACGACGTAGTGTGTTACTGATGGTTTTCTTTGATACTGTGGTCCCAGCTCTCTTCAGGTCATTGACCAGGTCCTGCCGTGTAGTTCTGGGCTAATCCCTCACCTTCCTCATGATCATTGATGTCCCACGAGGTGAGATCTTGCATGGAGCCCCAGACCGAGGGTGATTGACCGTCATCTTGAACTTCTTCCATTTTATAATAATTGTCACGGCTGTAGTGTGCGGGAGAACCATACGTGGACATTATGGTGTTAATCCTTGCGGACCCTGGAGCGACAGCTGTTTGCTTCCCAGGGCCCGGGGCACCGGTGGTGCGACGAGCAGGCGCTTTCCCACGGGCTTCCTGTTTACCAGGCCCCAACCCGGGATGCCTGGCTAGCCTGCTCCCTTCCCAGGGAGACAGGCGGGAGCCCGCGGTCAGCGCAGACAGGGACAGATTACCGGACTGCCTGGATCTCCCCTCAGGTACCAGCCATGGCATCCCAGGTAGCCCTGATAGCCCGCCCCCAAAAAACATTTGGGGGCGACCCTGGGATGCGGCCATGCTGGGTGCCGAGGCAACCCATGGAACTCGGGTTGAAGGTGGACTTGTCCACCCCCTGTTGACACCCCAGCCTGGATCATCATCCGGGAGATCCCAGTCCTCATATTCCGCCCCTGAATCGTCAGAGGAGAGAGAGTCGGATCCCCAGTCCCCCAACCAGGTGTACTGCTCTCTCTTCCAACGCTGCTCATCGAATGTCGCTGGTTCTTGAAGGTGGTTTATTCTGTCACGGCTGTAGTGTGCGGCAGAACCATACGCGGACATTATGATGAACGAAAAGGTGATTTAATCCAATAAAACAAACAGATACAAACTAACACGTACTGTAAACGTCAAATGAAAGGTTTAAACAAACATAAAACAATATACAAATAACGTGTAGCGTATCTACTGAATATAGGAATTAAACAAAAGACAAACCGTGAAGCTGTGTGCAAACACAACCAATAAACCACACCGGGTGTGGTGCAAACCTAACCTAAGTGGGCTCCCCAATCAGAGTCAACTGAATACAGCTGCTCTGACTGGGGAGCCCACAGCGGCATGGAGATGGCTAGAGGGCTCTCCATGTGACATGCCCTGAATGGGAGCCCCAAAGCACAGAGATGGCTAGGGGCCCGCATCCAGGACATGACAATAGTTGTGTCAACAGTTGTTGCTTTCTCACCAAGCTGCTTTTGTATTGTCCTGTAGCCCATCCCAGCCTTGTGCAGGTCTACAATCGTATCCCTGATGTCCTTACACAGCTCTCTGGTCTTGGCCATTGTAGGGAGGTTGGAGTCTGTTTGATTGAGTGTGTGGACAGGTGTCTTATCTACAGGTAACAAAGTTCAAACAGGTGCAGTTAATACAGGTAATGAATGGAGAACAGGAGGGCTTCTTAAAGAAAACCTAACAGGTCTGTGAGAGACGGAATTCTTACTGGTTGGTAGGTGATCAAATAGTTATGTCATGCAATAAAATGCAGATTAATTACTCAAAAATCATACAATGTGATTTTCTGAATTTTTGTAGTGTACCTATGATAACAATTACAGACCTCTACATGCTTTGTAAGTAGGAAAACCTGCAACATCGTCAGTGTATCAAGTATTTGTTCTCCCCACTGTATGCATATCGTTTGAGATATAGATGTAGAGTAGAATATTTCCAGCAGTGGAAGTCTGTCTGTCTGTTTTGTCTGTCTCTCTTGTGCCTGCATGCAAGCATTAATATGTTTGCGTGCATACAGGTTGTACTATCCTGGTAAAGAACAACAATCCCCACAAGTATAGTAAAACCCAGAGGAAATTTTCTGGTCACTATGGGAAAGGGACATTTTTGTTAAGGCGTATAGGATTTAGGGTTAGGATTTAGGGTTAACGTTATGATTTAGGGTTAGGATTTATGGTGAACGTTAGGATTTAGGATTAGAATTTAGGGATAAGGGGTGCAATTCTTATTTAATGTACAGCCTAACATACTGTGTACCCTGAAAGTGACTGGAGGACAGTGCTAGGCTAACCCCAACCCACACATGAGAGAGAATCAAGGGGCAGATGTCAGCCATGTCAATTACAACCTATGTCAAAGACAGAGACTGTTAACCAAAATTCAGAAAACAGAAGAATGTGCATCATAACCAAAGTGGAACCATTTAGGAACCACTGCAACCTTGCCACAAAGTGGAAGACCACGTAAAGTTACAGAGCGGGATCTCCGAGGGCTGAGGTGCATATTGCATCAAAGTTGCCAATGCTCTGCTGACTCAATAACTGCTGAGTTCCAAACCTCCTCTTGCATTAACATCAGCACTAAAACTGTATCTTCATGCTATGGGTTTCCATGGTTGAGCAGCTGTATGCAAGCCTTACATCACCAGGCACAATGCCAAGCATTGGATGGAGTGGTGTAAAGCACTGCGCCACTGGACTGGAGGAGTGGAAATGTGTTCTGTGGAGGGACGAATTACGCTTCTCTATCTGGCAGTCTGATGGACAAGTCTGGGTTTGGCGAATGCCAGGAGAATGTTTCCTGGCTGACTGCATTGTGCCAACTGTTAAGTTTGATGGAGAAGGGATAACGCTATGGGTTTGTTTTTCTGGGGTTGGCATAGGCCCCTTAGTTCCACTGAAGGGAAATGTTAATGCCTCAGCTTACCAAGACATTTTGGAAATTGGGAACAGTTTGGGAAAGGCCCTTTTCTGTTCCAGCATTACAGGTCCATAAAGGCATGGTTGGATATGTTTGGGGTGGAAGAACTGGACTGGTCCGCACAGAGCCCTGACCTCAACCATATTGAACACCTTTGGTAAAAACTAGAAAAGAGATTGCGAGCCAGGCCCTCTCGTCCAACATCAGTGTCTGACCACACCAATGCTCAACATCTTGTAGAAGCCTTCCCAGAAGAGTGGAA
>JACXGK010000613.1:0-57008 GCA_016801125.1 Novumbra hubbsi
GCATGCAGGTCTGCCAGTCACGGTTCAGGGTAGTCTTGGTGCGCATGCAGGTCTGCCAGTCACGGTTCAGGGTAGGCAGGATATGAGGCGCCGAGCAAGTAAAGGTAAACATTTGATTTCTTATTTTAAAGACTTGCAAAAACAATAGAACCAAAGGAGCAGCAAACTGATTCACACCGCAAACTGGAACAATCAATGATCCACAAACCAAGACTAACAGGGCAACTTAAATAGGGTCCCTAATTAGAGGCAATAGGGTGCAGCTGCCTCTAATGGGGTAGAACTGAAGAGTGTCTGTGACCCCCAGGCACATAGAGATGCCTAGAGGCCCCCAGCCAGGACCAGACACTGTCTATTTGCCCTTCAGGCTGTCTCAGTTGCTTTCTATTCTGTCTTACTACTTATGTTGCGTGCTGCAACCCCCCCACCCATTGAGTCCTGCGGTACTGGTGACATAAAGGATCCAACTTTAACAATCACACATCTAGTATAGACATTGGCTATATGTATATGTATATATATATATATATATATATATATATATTGTATATACCCTAGAACCTTGTATTCTGTTGTCGGTGACTATTTTTTCTACAGCATCTACGGACAATACTCAATACATTATTTTGTATTATTGTGAATCAAAATTGTATATTAGAAATACTAAACACAAATTTGCACACCTAGATTTGTCATTTTCTAGAAAACTGTTGAAGGTATGTAACATTTTTGTACAAGAGAATCGATGGATGACAATTGTAAAGTAATTCCTCAAATCTTTTAGGTCAAGGGTCTCTCTGTGCCGTTAAAGGATATGTTTCACAGCCACACCATTTTTCTTTGCCATTTTGCTTTAGGACAATGTTTTGTTGAAAAGTATAAATCTATCCCAATTTAGGCTTTCTCGCAGACAGGCGCTCAAGTACTTGACAATTAGACTAGAATAAACCCTGTATTTTTATATTCTTTTTTAAATAAATATAGTTTGATTTAGAATGATCTTTCTACAAGGATCCTCCTGTTTTCTTTATCATCTTCACACAATCCGCCAGACTTGCAGCCTTGGTAGTAAGGCCAAGGAAAACCTTGTTTTTTGACAGAATGCACATCCATTTATCATGTATTCCACTCTCGTACAAGAAAGCTCACCTTAAGAAACAAGAAGCGTCTTAAGGATGTTGGTGGAGGGAGGTTGACAGGCGACTACCGCCGCAGCACAGCTCGGGACAGACTGCTCACGCTATTGGAGAGTCGGTTGCATTATCAGCACACATCAGTACAGGCTTTCAGTTGTGGTCATCCTCAGGGATGATGCAGCCAATGTATCGTGTACCCAAACAGAGAATGACATTAGAGTTGCGACCCGGTCAGAAAAGGTTTGTCGTTCTTTAATCAGTTCATTTGACCAGGGCTATAGTAAAAACATAAAAAATGCACTATAATGTATAGGACATGTAATTTGAAATCCGGTCTGTGTGTGAACCTGTATGGCACAGGAGGCGAACTCTGTGGAGGGTCTGCAGGTTTTCCCGTGTATCCGGTGACAAATTCATTGAGGTCACAAATTAGTTGTAAAATCCCCTTAAAATCCGTTGAATACAAAATAAAAACAACAAATCCCATCTGAGACTAGGCCCTCCATGGAACGAGTTTGACACAACTGCTGTAGCACTGCTGTACTGTGGCACATCCATTCATACCATCTTGTTTCTTCAACTATTGTATGGAGCAACTTATATCATAATGGAGAAATTTTTAGAAAAAAGCATTTTACAAGTTGTAAAGAACAGATGCTCAGGGTCTAATTTCAGTGTCCTGTCCCTCGACTTCCCATATTCATCCACTCCACAGTAAGGAGCAGCAGAGAGCCAATAAGATAATGTCAGTGTGGGAGCAGCGCACCAATCAGCTTCGTCGAAATAATCTGAGGAACAGCTCCGAGGCTCTGTTCAACGAGCTGGACCCAGAGGAGCGCCAGCGGGAATCTTCTGCCCTCCACCTGCACCCTGACATGAAGACACACCACGACCGCCCCCTGGTGGTGGACCCGGCCGACGGGGACAAACGGCGGCCCCCCGAGGAGGAGAGAGACGCCGCTGACCCACAGCCAGAGGGAGGCGACGCGCACGGCCTTCACCCACACAAGCACCACCGCCACCGGGAGAGGAACCCGGAGAACGGCGAGAGCCGGCGTCACGCCCACCACAGCCGCGGGAGAGACCGCGACCACCCCGACGGCCTGCGGAGCCACAGCCAGGAGGTGGGCCAGGGCCACAGGCACCATCACCACGCCGGCTCCCCAGAAGAGAAGAGTGGAGGAGAGGAGAGGGAGCACCGTCACCACCGCTCGCACAGGCAGCTCCGAGAAGGAAACGGGGCCCTCACCAACGGGGCCAGGGGGGAGAAAAGGCTGCGGGGCCACAGGGAGGGGAGCGCGGAGGGGAGGAGGCGCCGCTCGCGTATGGTCCGGGCCCAGTCAACACTAGACGGAGAGGGGTGCCGGGAGAACGGAGGGAGAGATGGGGACCAAGGACCGTGGTGAGACCGGTGCTGACAGACCACCACCTCAACGCACCGTTGCCCTTCACCGCGCTGGAGCTCCACTGATCGGCATTGGCTATGCTTTGTATGTTTTGCAGGGGCAGGCCGAGCGACTCCAAAGGGGAGAGCTTGCCCACGAGCCCTGGGCAGCCTCCTGCAGGCCTGGGGGCTGGAGGGAAGCCAGAGGATGCAGACAACCAGAAGAACAGCCACAGAGCCAGCCAAGCGGGCTTCAACAGCAACACCGTGCACGTCCCCGTAACCATCATCGCTCCGTCCAAAGACACAACCGTCATACCCAGTCAGTACCTTCGTCTGTACTTCAGCCAGTAGCTCGTGTGAAACTGTTGGCAGAAAATCATGCCAGTATGTTTAAAGCCTCATACAAAGCCTGGTCTTCATGTTTGGTGAGTGCTGTTGTTCTGTCTGACAGTGAACAACATCGACTGTGAGAGCCTTCCCATGAACGAGGAGAAGAAGGCCTTGGAGGAGGAGGAGGAGGAGGAGATGAAGGATGGCCCCAAACACATTCTCCCCTACAGCTCCATGTTTGTGTTTGGACAGACCAACCCGTAAGTCAGGCAATGGGACAGGCCACTGTCCGAATCAAGCATACTCAATGAGCATGTTAGATACGTTGGAGCCAACAGGTTCCCTATCTGAATGCAGTACGCCGAGTCTAGACTCCAAACTGTTTCCGTCCAAATCATTAGCATGTTATCACCTTGGAGGGAATGTTGACTGACTTGTGCTGTGCTGTCCAGGTTGCGTCGGCTGTGTCACTATGTGGTGAACCTGCGTTACTTTGAGATGTGTATCCTATCAGTCATCACTATGAGCAGCATAGCCCTGGCAGCTGAGGACCCTGTGCAGGCTAATGCACCCCGCAACAACGTGAGTGCTGCCAGTACACACACACACACATGCACACACTGGGCTGCTGGGTAATTGTATTATTTACAAGTATAGGGTCCTGAGGAGTAGTACCTATTAGCGCTAAAAGCATTTTTACTTGGATTTTTACTCCTGGGATTTGGAGGCAAAATATTTTCCCACAGCCACCTCTGGTCTTTAGTCTGACTGACTAACTGGCTGACCTACTGACTAGCTGATTCATTAGGCCTGATTGAGCAGTCAGACGATTCTAATTTCATCTGACAGATTGTCTGAGAAGGCAAAATGAATAAAAAGTATTTCTGCAAAGTATATTTGACTTAATCTGGGACTTTATAAAGACAGCTGTCATGTTGTAGCATTCAATTTAAGGGCTCGGATTGAAGAAAAATTAGTGCTTTTAAAAAACGTTATTCTAAGGGGTGACTTCTGTGCGTTTTGACGAAAAGTGAAGAAGACAGGCTGTGTGACTTCTGACAGAAGGAAAATCTCTACTGTTTTCAGAATGAGATCTGTTCCAGTCCAACAGTTTGACTGTCAGTCAAATTTGGCTTGCAAAATATTGGTAACTCCCAAAATGTCCAGGTTTTTCAGAAATTGTTCAGGTATAATCACAAATTACTGGTTTATTCTTTTCACTGGGAATATTCCACATGTGAGGTTGGAAAACCTGAAAACCAGTGTTACACCTCTCTAGGTTTTATGCTGAATATCTATCTTTGAATATCAATGCGCTTTAGTCATTTCTCACTATAACAATTCCTCTGTCCTCTTGCAGGTGCTCAAATATCTGGACTACGTCTTCACAGGAGTGTTTACCTTTGAGATGGTTATTAAGGTGAGAGGTCATACTTGGGAACGTGTTGAGAAGGGAGATACCACAGTTTCCTCTGTTTGAATAGCACACACAGAGGTGCTCTATTATGTTGCAGCTCAGAATAGCTCCAGTACAAAGCTGCCTCAAGGTGGAAGAAAGATATATCTGCTTATTTTTATAAGCATGAAGGAAAGGCTGGTGTGGTATTACATCTGGTTCTAGGCCTCTCAGTGGCAACACACTTCCCCAGGACACTGATGCTGTTTTATTGGGTGAGGGATTAAACTGTTAGCGCTCGTGTATTTTCATGTTGATATCTTTAACTCTGTGTTTAGATGATAGATCTGGGACTTCTCCTCCATCCCGGTTCTTACTTCCGCGACCTGTGGAACATTCTGGACTTCATTGTGGTCAGTGGAGCTCTGGTGGCGTTTGCTTGCTCGTAAGTAACCACTTTAAGATAAAATAATGTGTGTTTGTTCCTACAAAGGGTTTGGCAGGGCTCCTCTTGTTTTGGTAAACAGCAGAGGGACAAGGCTTGCATAATACACGTATGCAAGGACTTTTGTTAATGAAAATGACACAGTGTCTGTTTACAGTGGACTACATTTGGGTTCTTCAGCAATGTTGAACTGAGGCTATATTTATTTATTTTACTACATTTAACTAAAAACTGTATTTTAAATAAATTATTGCTCAGTATTATTACTGTTTCAGCAAACCATCTTTGCGTCACATCCACGGGAATTCTTAGTGGTAGAAACGGTAAACACCCAGTTTCCTGGGATACAGTATATTCTACCTACGTACTTTTCCCCCTGAAAACAAGATGTTGAGAATCTTTTTCACCTGCTTTTAGGTTAATCATACACTAGCTCCCCCTGCTGGCAACTCCAAAAAACGTTGAGTCAGAACGTCGCTTTTATACTATTAGCTATTATCTGTCTTTATTTGAGTCATCTAGCAGACATTCTTATGCCGAGTGACAGTTTTATCGCACAATCACACAACCAACTAATGGTAAGTACTTTTAGGTTAATTAATTAGCTGACGGCAAAGTTAGTTGTAGAAGTAACGTGAGGTGAGGTCATTTTAGTCCCAAACCTATGTACATAATCAAGAAGGCGTGAATTGGTAAATGAGCGTGAAGATATAATGGGGGGCGAGGCGCCATGTCTTTCTTTTAAGGTTAATCGTATACAGTTGTTCCTCTCCCTGGGGGACTAGGAGGAAAAGTAGTCATGTCCTTGTATTCAAGTAGCATATACACACACTCACACGGAGAGACACACACTCACATGGAGAGATACGCGCACCCATATATACACACGCTAAAGGAAAGTGAAACGATCGTTTTTTTGTGCGGCATGTCAACCAGCTACCTGATTGAATGGATTAAAATGTCCCACTCTTTCACCATTTCCTGGGTCAATGATGTAGCCCCCAGGGGCTAGTGTGTAATAACCTGTGAAACAGAAGATTGTGTCACATTTCTATTCTGTCTGTCCAGGTCTGTACCCACGTCATCCTCTTTCTCTGACCAGTGGCCTAATTATTGATGTTTTTCCTGTGTCTTCTTCTGTCTATTTCTCCTTTCTGTCACCCTGTTTCTCCATCTTCCTCTTTTGTGGCTTGGATTTGCTTTCAGGAGCCTTATGGGGTAATGCTTTCATGATTGCTTGCTTTTTTACCTGTCTCTTGTCTTTCTTCACCGTATATCTGTGTATCCATTTCAGTCAGCAGAGTGTATGTCCTGCGTGTACAGTAGACATGTAGCCTAGCATGTCCGCAGCCAGCAGCCTAACTGTCATTGATCTGTCCATTTCCTCAATCGGTCTCTTTTAGACAGCATGTTGTGTGTTCACCATTTTAATAATGTTTACCTTTTCAATTGAAAACGTTCACATATACCCAATATTGTGAGGAGATCTTTGCATGCATTTGTTAGTTGTGTTTGACTGTGTGTCTGTTGTTGTGTGTGCAAGGCTTTCTATGAGGCTGTCTATACTGTATATCCACATCCGTGTGTGTGTGTGTGTGAGTGCTTGAGTGTGCAGATTTGTTTGTGGTAATTGTTCCAAAACACTGGGTCGGTATGATGCTTTAATGGGGGGCGCCAGGCGGTTGACAGAGAGGTTATCTGGGGGACAAGCTCCGTCTCTTAGGCGCTTCCATCACTGGCAGATGTATGCAGATATTGGCTCCCATAGAGGGAACCATGTGTTGGTTCTCCAACTTTGGTTCTTCTCCTTTCCAGTGCCATCTCACCGAGAAAAATGTGTCCTGAGTTCCGAATGGCAACCATAAAAATGAGTGCACTAAGTAGGAGACAGGGTTTCATTTGAGTGGTATTCTGGGTCTTTTGGCGGGAACGAGAAGATCAACAGCTAATAAACCTGTGCTGTGCTATTATGACTAGGTTTCAGTCTGTTGAATTACATCTCTTTATTGCTCTTCCCCTGAACATAGTTAAATTATTCTGTTCAGTTGTTATTAGTTAAGTATATACAGTGTATTTCCCCACTAGTGTTGTGTTTCCACCAAAGCAACATTTTGACTTAGTCTTTCATTTATAGAATGCAAATCTAAACTTCAAACTGTTCCCATAGTATTGTTAACCCAACCGACAGTTTTGTCTATTCTATTGAAAAGAAAATGTTCCCAGCCTGAATATTACAAGATTATAATTATTTCTAGACAGCCAATGTTTCAATCCTCAGAATAAGACTCTGAACTTGTTATTAGAAAGGAGCATCAAGCTCATTACTGTGCAATTCCACCACGCTGTGAAGTTCCTCATGACTTGAAATAAATGTCATCTGTTGCTTATTAAACTACATGCTTTACCAGGTCATGGTGAGAAGACCGCAGAACACAATCCCTGTGCGACTACTTTGATAAGATTGTTATTCTATTCATTGGCGCATAAATGCATTTTCTCCGCCATTTCTCGCATAATTTAACATACACCAATGTTCCGTACAAATACAATTTCGGGCAACAATAATACAATTAAAAAGACTCTTCCTGATTCCATCCCACCTTTTACTCACATCTAAACTGTGGACATCATTTCTTCTGTGCTTGTTGTTTGTTCAATGTGATTGGTGATGTGTTTTTCTTGGCGTGCGTTCTGTTCATCATTGCTTTTCTTCATCAGATCGCAACAAAGCGTGGCCAGGTGGGGACCAACCCTCTCTCTACGATTGACACACGACCCCCACCCCCCCAAAACCAGTCTATGACCCGCCCCCATCTTGTTCCAGTGCTCTCACTCTCTGTCTGGCACTGGACACGATACCCTCCTCTGTTACCCTCTCAGTGAACCAAGTCAGTCCCAATGAGGAACTATTGGAGACTCTTCTTCCGTACCTTTCAGAAGACCAGCACTAATCACCCTACCTTTTACCAACATAATGTGGCAACATGCCAAAGTAATGACGTTCCAATGTTCAAGGACTATGGTCTTTCAAAGCGATATTAATAAAGGGGTAGTACTGTAAAAGTAGCCCTTGTATACATTATGTATAACTACATTGAAACATCAGAAAGTCACTATTCAAACACATATAATAAGTATCATATTAAACTCCATGGAGTTAGTGGGAAGGTGGGATCATGGAGAGAGTGAGTCATGTCTCCTCCTCTGGTTTGGCCCTGGGTAGAAACAACTGAAAAAGCAGAATACTCTGCTGGGAGGCAGCCGACCGGAAGGCCTATCTGCCCTTCCGCAAACAAGAAATGCTGAGCCATCTCTCTCACGGAAGTGGACAGCTGAGAAGGCTGTAGTCCTGGTGACCTGTGATTACTACTTGTGTAGCTACCGCTGCAGGCACAAGGCAAACCGAGGCTGATCTGAGCTACTCTGGTGTCAACACACATTCATTGTCTCGGCACACCGCTCTTCTGAAAGATACGGGGAAGCGGATCCCTCCTCTCTCCTTGTAGACGCGTGGAGACCTTGGACTGATTCGGGCCGGGGGTTGACTTACCACAATGCATGTCGGGGATGAGCCAATCATCCGAGCATGACTGTTGCATGCCGGTGCATTAGACCGAGCGCTGCCGTTGGGTACGCCCCAAACTGTGTGGAACCAAGCTTCTGTGTTCTCTGGTTGTTCAACACGTGGCGCCCACTAAACACCCACACACATGATTGACTCATGAGGCGCCAGGTGTGTTCGTCAGGTTACTCCTCCATACTGGTCGGGGGCGAGGTGCTCGGCTGAGTGGGAAGGGTCAGACAATGTGTGAATAGTTCCGGCGGTGTTGTAGAGGGTTATAACATACGACAGGCCTTATTAACCTGCCAAAGGGAGCTGTGAGCGCGCACGCACGCACACACACACACACACACGCGCTGCATTAGTACAGTCGTACCCAGCACACAGGGAAGGCCCCACACCAGCGCATACATTTAAGCTGGCAGGAATACGTCCACTTGCCCTTCCTCCAGGGACTCCGTGGGGAGAATGGGCCCCGGAAGCATGCGGACGGGCGCGGCGTATCCATGGGACTGTTAGATTACCGACATTCTGCCCTCCTCACTGTCCGTGACCGGTGTCCTGCGGGGGCTACCGTATACTGTTGCTAACACGAATCGTGGTTTTGTATGCTGTCACTGTAGCGCGAGGAGCCGCCATGGGCTCAGACAGCAGTGGTTCCTGCGGAGAAGCGTGTCCCTGCTTCGGGGCTTGTTTCTTTGTGTCTCTGTCTACAACTCTGTATGTACAGTACAGTATATGTCATGTTACAGAGATACCAGTGGGTGGTGTTTCGTACTCCCTTTTCCTACAATGTGGTCCTTCCCTCTATAGAAACACTTTAGAATTGCTTCTGAAATGGGATGCACTGTCCTCTTATCCTAGGTATGTTTCTATAGACTAACCCATGCATGTGCTATATTGTGTTCCCCTAACTGCACAGTATATCTCAGTAGAACTTGTAGCTGCCAAGGTGGAGGGATATTTTATGTTTAAGTACGGCGTTATGTGTCTTAAATAGAGGTATGAAAGTAGAAGGAAGACTCTTGTGTACATCCTGTAAATCCTGTGTACGTTGTGCGCATGTGTGGGACAGAAGGTAAGGGGGAGGAGCATAAGGGGGAGGAGCATAAGGGGGAGGAGCATGATGGGGAGGAGCACGAGGGGGAGTGGCTATGCATCAATTCTTCTGGGTTCTCTGCTCACTGACTGTGTTCTGTTCAGAGGAACCAAAGGGAAGGACATCAACACCATCAAGTCCCTCCGGGTCCTGCGTGTCCTCAGGCCTCTGAAGACCATCAAGCGCCTGCCCAAACTCAAGGTAACAGCCTGTGTCACCTGTCAACTCCACTCTGACACAGCTGAGCAGTCAAACCCACACAGATAAACACAGACACCCCCCCGCACGCACGCGCGCATACAGGAATCGCTGCAAGTGATATGATCTAAGTTAATAGCATTATGACCGATGTACCGACACGTCTGCCTCCGATTATTATCCAGGCGACAAATGAAAAACATGTTCTCCCTCTTATCTGCTGCCTCGCTTCAGCCCCGATCGTCTTTTACCAAGACTAGACCAAATTAATTCAAAGGTCATTTGTTTGACGAAGGTAATGGATAGGTCCGAAGATAGCACCACATCCTACTTAATGAATTGATTGGATGATTGAGAAAATCTGGGTTGTCAGTGAGGTAAGCCTGCTGCTCCCCAGCTTCGCTCCAGGGTGTTACATCCCCGATCGTTGACGCTGAAGGCTCAGTGCTGAAGACACTGCCACAGCAGGCTACATGCGATGTAACACACAGGATCAGAGCTATACAATCTCAAACAATCAGATGATTGGCGACGTGAGTGATAGGTTGTCTTTAAAACTTGGAAATAGTTACCGTGTCATCCATCCATGCTGTAAGATATCCCTTGGTCACATCAGGCCATGACAGGTAGACGAAATCCTTCACGCATTCAACAACACACACACACACACACACAAAGTAATAAACCATTGACAAATCAGCAAAGTGCCTTGTAAGAACTGTTCGTGCCCTTATATTAATAGGCGCGAATGTGTTTGCGTGTGTGTGTGTTTTTGTGTCTTTCCTTCCAGGCTGTGTTTGACTGCGTTGTTAACTCCCTGAAGAACGTGCTCAACATCCTCATCGTCTACATGCTCTTCATGTTCATCTTCGCTGTGATCGCAGTGCAACTATTCAAGGGCAAGTTCTTCTACTGCACCGACGAGTCCAAAGGTCTGGAGAAGGACTGCAGGTAGACCAGGCCAATCAGTGCAATGCACTCGCTGTATCTCCCGGCCCGTTTACCTACGACACGGTGACGTGGGACTGTATGTGCTCCCTCTGTCCCTCCCCTTCTCCCCCAGGGGGAGGTTCCTGGACTACGAGCGTGAGGACGTGGCGGCCCAGGATCGTGAGTGGAAGAAGTACGAGTTCCATTATGACAACGTGCTGTGGGCGTTCCTCACCCTCTTCACCGTCTCCACCGGGGAGGGCTGGCCAATGTGAGTAGTTGGCCAATAAGCTACAAGGAGACTCACAGGCCAGCCAATTACCCAGACCTGGCCTGTCCACATAACAACCGACTAGCCAGTCAGCTACCTTGATTATCCCCGGCAGCTGGGAGGGGTCTGTTGGCCTCCTGGTCTTTCACAAGACAAGCGTCCCAGTTGACATCCATTTCAAAGACCAAGTGCTAATGGTGCCAATGCTCTTAGGGTAAAGCTAAGTGGGGTGAAATCCTGTGGGAAAGAGATGTGTGTGTGTGTGTGTGTGTTCTGGCTTGCTAGTGGGCTTCAGATAACCTGGCGGTTAGAGGATCTGTCCACTAACGAAAAGGTTGCCAGATCGAATCCTGAATCCATCAAGATGAAAAATCTGTCCACCTTGAGGGAGACAGTTAAACATAATTGCTCCTGTGCGTCACTCTGGATAAGAGTGTCTGCGAAGTGACTTGAATGCGTATGTATGTACGTATGTGCCGAGCTAATATCCTGGAGAAGGCTGTGCTAGGTGGCCCTTGTCATTAGCAAGGATGTATTGTATGTACAACCTGAAGAGTGTCTACAGTCCTCTTCTCAGCCAGCCATTCATCATCTCTCATTTTCTTTATCAGATTTTATTTCTTATTCTATCTTTATGTCACTCTCTTTTTACATTCTGAAATGTTGTTTCTCCCTTAACATGGCTTAACACTGTCTACACAGAATAATGAATTTAGAAAGAGAAGGTTCGCCAAAATATCTTTAAATAAAAAACCCTCTTTATCAACCTCATCTTGTTTTACCATATTAACATATCTGATTCTTTACAATATTATTCCTTGCTGCATATAGTTATGGGAGATTACAGATAATGATTGAATTGATTGGGTTGTTTCAGTAAATGTACAGTATAGCCTTTTATTTCACAACATGGTTGTAGAAAAACATATCCTACTGTGCTGCTCTTGCTAAGGATGCAGTATATATAGGCTAATTAAGATAAGTGCAACGTCTCCCTCGGAAACACAAATCCAGTTGTAAATGTAATATGTTTCCATTTTTCGGTCAGAATAATTGTGCCATTTTGTTTCGCTCCGGGGGGTCGTTTTCTCTACTTGCTTCCTCTACTGAAATGCCTACTGTTACCGTTAGCGGGGAAAATGCTAAACAAGCCCAGATGTCACACTGCTCCTCGGTGCAATCAATTGTCATTGTCCAAATGAGAGCCCATTCCACAAAGTCCATTCCACTCACTCTGTCAATTACCAAACTTAGATGAGACAAATTGGACAATGATTTCACGTAGCTTAGGGTTGTGGGTTCGAGTCCCTGGTAGGTGCCAGGATTTTTTTTTTTTTTAATAGAACTGATTTATAAGTATTTTCATTCATTTATGTTTCACCATAGCGAACGCGGAGATTTTCATGTTTCACGTTTTTCCTGGTTTTCAAGGGTCCTAAAGCACTCTGTGGACGCAACGTATGAGGACCAGGGTCCCAGCCCAGGCTTCCGTATGGAGACCTCCATCTTCTATGTGGTGTACTTTGTGGTCTTTCCGTTCTTCTTCGTCAACATCTTCGTGGCCTTGATCATCATCACCTTCCAGGAGCAGGGGGACAAGGCCATGTCTGAGTGCAGCCTGGAGAAAAACGAGGTACGGGATGACGTCTGTACTCGCAGTCATGTCGTCCTTTTGAGAAGACCTTCTGACCGTCTCCTTGTTGTTATTTGCACATTCTATTGACCTCTTAAAATAAGTGTGTGTAATTATTATTAGGTGTACTTGATAAAAGCAAAGCAGACCTTAGAAAATCAATCATATTTATAATTACACATAAAGGTTCCTCCGTTTGCATATGTGCATGGTTAATATCCACATGTTGCTTGGAAACAGACTCTACCATGCAACTACTATTCCCGGTTAGATTAGAAAGGACTTTCTAGTTTTAAAATATGCAGACCAGTCTGTCTGGAATTGTTTGATTACAGATTTCTTTTACTTTTTCATTACAATTTGAATTGAGGCTCCGTATATTAACATTTTTTGAATCTTTAGCCGTCATACATTTCTGCTACAAATACGACCCAAACTCTAACGTGTAGACAGACTCAGCTACTATTGCATTAAAACAGCATTTTTTTCTCCATAAACGACCTTGTACGGCAATAGATTTTACCCAGTTGTTTATGTATTTCATCCAGCCTGTTTTTTGTGATTATATTCAGTGTTTGAACAATATCAGATCTGCTTTAGGAGAAATGTCAAAAGCATTAAGTCTATTCTAAGAAAATGTAAAAATATTTTGTTATGCCGCTTGTTCCCTCCCTCTTTCATCCCTCCCCCCCTCACTCTGCCTTCCCCCTCTTGCTCTCCCTCTCTCCCTCCCTTCTTCTCACCCCACCTTGTCACACACAGAGAGCTTGTATCGATTTTGCCATCAATGCCAAGCCCCTGACGCGCTACATGCCGGCAGACAAGAAGTCCTTCCAGTATAAGATGTGGCAGTTTGTGGTGTCTCCGCCCTTTGAATACTCCATCATGACCATGATCGCACTCAACACCGTGGTGCTGATGATGAAGGTCGGTGTGATGTCCCTTAGCATGTGTCCAAACAACAGAGCTCCCGGCTGACTCCGTTCTGGAGTCACGCCAGGTCTCTGAACACCTGGTTTCGCTCAACACTTGTGACCCTATATGTATGTGATAAATGGGATAGTTTCACACGTTTTATGTCCTTTGCCATTTCCTCATGCTTGGTGGGAGTGAATGTTGACCATCACTGACCATCTGACCTTTTCCTGATTTCCGCCCTCAGTTTCACGGTGCTCCAGATCTGTACGAGGCCATGCTGAAATACCTGAACATCGTGTTCACAGCTCTCTTCACTCTGGAGTGCATCCTTAAGATCATCGCTTTTGGACCATTGGTGAGCCTTCATACATTCCAGTGCATAGTCACTCATAGTCACTCATAGTCACTCTATCTAAACACTTATATATACTGCCTTTTGAGTCACTCAAGTAGTTTTTTTATAAGAAATATATTTATCTTCTAAACAATACCTATGATACCTACGATAAAGGTGATGTTTTTGAACCAAATGAAATTTTAACCATGATTTATTTAACAAAATGTTTACAAAGATGCAATTTCCTACTGAGGAAAAAGTTGGGACACCGTATGCCCTAATAGCTGGTATTGTGATGTTTGAGGGGTTTCTTGCATGCACATCTTATTTCAAATCACCCCTCAGCATAGGATTAAGATCCGAGCTTTGACTTGGCCATACTCTCCATATTATGGGGGTCCTACATTTTTCACACAACTGTAAAAATATATATAAAATATTTATAAAAATGGTGACAAATTGCCAAACCTCAGAAATACGTTTCTCGAGTAGGGTGGTGTTCGTGTTATGCTTGTGTATGTGACTGTCCCTTCCATGTGTATGTAAGTTGGGGGTGGCGCAACAGTCTAAAGGGCGGTGAGGGCCGGAAGATAAAGCAGAGGTGTGGGTGGGGGTAAATATCTCCCATGCTGCACCAGGCCGCCTGGCATCTCACTGAGGCGTTTCGTCCCCAGTTACCAGGCTCATTGATCAGCTGGCTTTTCTTACATGTCTGTTACCTCCACCTGTTCAGCCCTTCAGTACGCCTCCACCTCCCTCCACATCCCTTCATCTTACTCTCGATACTTCTGTTTAAATGTTGTTTTAAACTCTCACCTCACAGATTGGCTTGTCTTGGGAGTGGAATGGATGACTGTTCAGAATGTCTAAATGTGTGTGTGTGTGTTTGCGCGTGTTTTCCAAGTCTATATCTGGGAATGTCAGATATCTCTGTGTCAGGTAGTGAAACCTATAGGCTATGGATGGACGGCCTCTTAATGATGCTCAAACCGACTCATTAAAAGCTGACACATTTGAGGAGCTTAGACGCCATGCTCCGCAGAACGTGCCCTAAGAGAACAGCCTTTAAAGAGCCAGGCTTCGGTTCTAATTATAGTAAAACCTTTTTATCTCCTCTCTTTCCCCCACCTCTCTCCCTTTTTTTCTCTTTTCCCCCCTTCTCTCTCTTTATCTCCTTTCTGTTTCTCCACTCTATCTCTCCCTGTCTCTTCTCTCCCTCTCTGCATCTATTTTCATTTCCATTCCTGACTACTTCTTTTTGCAGAATTACCTGAAGGCAGCCTGGAATGTGTTTGACTTTGTGACTGTGCTGGGGAGTATCACAGACATAGTGGTCACAGAGATTAACGTAAGTGCTGCAGCCGTGACCTCATACCACATCTGACCCAGGGTAACCACTGCTACTGTAAAGTGCTATTTGAAATCGGGATTGAGGAAGCCGCCGTGGAGACTGAAGCACAGACTCACTGAGGAAGATGTCCGTCCACTGTTTAAATCTCTTTGTCAGAAGGCCTGTAATATCCGTGTTGCGAGTAAGAATGGGCAGAATCAAAGTATTTAATGGTATGATTTTTTTTTTTTGACTTAAGTAATTAAGTAAATGCATTGATAGTCGGTTTGAATAAAAAATTAACAAACGGCATAAGTGATTTTTTTGTCTGGATATCATAGCTGCAATTATGTTACTGATAACAGTCCCCTGGCTTCTCCATAAACCTTTTTGATTAAATGTTACTAGAAAAGTCTTGTGCATATCTGGCAGAATAATACCTTGTTATTTTCACCAGTCCAGTAAGGATTTGTTGTGCAAACGCCATCATATGTGTCTTACGAGATCATTGCTAAACAACATAACCTCTTGCTAGGTGTTCACTTGAATTAAAGGGTAATCACCCCTAAAGCAACAATGGCTCAGATTTCTTCCTGAAAGTGGCCCCCAAATAGTTGTTGAAGCATCGAAATAAAACATTAAAAAAAAATCTAATTTTGAATTGGATTTTGAAAAACAAACACTTAAAAATTGTGTGAGGGGAAAAACCCGAAACCTTTACCCAAAAAATTCAATGAAGCGGAAAAGAATGATCCTTTCACTCTGGTTTTCAATCTTTCTTTTTCTGTGTTTCAAATCTCCTGCTGTCATTGCTGGCGTCTGTGACGACCTCTGCCCCTCTGCCCTCGTCCGACACGACGGGCCTCTGCAGATGGTAAGTGGCTTTTCTTGTTTTCTGCTGCCTATGAATATTCCCTTGGCGTCCGGAGCGGCCCTTGCTTCTAACCTTGTGTCCCCACCTCACTGACATGTAGCCCTGTAGGATGAGCTCCATTGAGACCCCTTGTGCTCCTGTTCTGAGTGTAACCCAGATAGATTCGAATGGCCGGTGTGTGTGTGTGTGTCTCGTCCAGCAGAACAAACTGATCAACTTGAGTTTCCTGAGGCTGTTTAGGGCGGCCAGACTCATCAAGTTATTGAGGCAGGGCTACACCATCCGAATCCTGCTGTGGACATTCGTCCAGTCCTTCAAGGTCAGTCACTTACCCTTGACTCCTGACTCTTCACCCCAACGTCAGAATGACACTTATTTACTGCACATGTGACGTTAGAGTTGAGGCTTTAACGAATCTAAGCATATCCCAGGATTCAAACTGTAAGTAGATGTATTGTGAATGTAAAAAGAATGGATCAAAACGAATTATTTTCATAAGTTAGAAAAATGAATCATTGCCAAGAGTGGTTTATTTGAAAGGGGGTAACGAGAGCTTTTAATACCACGTTAAAATGGGTAGTTGCTCTCTGGTGTTAAAACGTGCCTCTTTAATTACATTGATGTACTCTTCCCTGTATGGGACACACGATTAAGGAAATCAACCACGTGGGTCAAATTGTATCATTTGACTGTGTTTGTGTTTTTCCTTGCCAGGCCCTGCCTTATGTCTGCCTCCTCATCGCTATGCTGTTCTTCATCTACGCCATCATTGGCATGCAGGTGAGTCATCATGGGACCGATGTCAACACACCCACGCATCACACAGCAAACAGTCTGCCGATAGCCTCTACTCCTTGGGGCGGGACTCAGAGAACCTGGCTCTTTTACAGATGGAGGCTGCTTTTGGAGTTGATTGCTCATTTAAAAGGCAACCAAGCTGCTAAAGTGTGTACACTAGATTAGTGTGGCATAAATCAATGGTGCTTGTGCCCTGTTAAAAGAGCCATTGTTCCAAATGAGCTGTGTCGTTGTGGAGGTTACTGAAGTACATACATTTTGTACTGTATAACATCAGCGCATTCTGCCTTCTCCGCTGCTGGGATGTGCTGCCGTTAAAATGCAGAATATTAAATAGGCTGTGTTGTATTTTTGTTGCAGACCTGGCCCAGAGGCTTGTGAATAAGGGAGGAAGGCCCTGAGGGTGTTCTGTTCTTAGTGTTCATGCTCTCCCACGCGCACGGACACATGTTCATCTTTCTATCTTTGTGAGGACCCTCTTCCCTTAACGTTAGTCCAGACACATTGAGTATCACCTCTTTGTGGGGACATCTGGTCCTCAACCCACACACACACGCATTTTAGACTTTATTATTCCAAAACCAAATAAACCCCTGAATGTCCCCCAAGGATAATCTACACTGCTTAAAAAAATACGTAATCATCACAGTAAAACACCAAGTCAATTAAACTTCAGGGATATCAATCTGTCCAGTTAGGAAGCATAACCGACTGTGAATGTCAACCTGTTTTGGTGCAAATAAAAGTAACAACAGGCTCACTGGTGAGGCAATAGCAAGACAACCCCCCAAAAGGAAATGGTTTTGCAGGTGGTGGCCACAGATAACTCGCCAGAGAACCCCAGAATGGGCAGGTCTGCCATTGGCACCTAGTTCTCTTCGCAGATGAGAGCAGGTTCACACTGAGCACATGACAGACCTGAAAGAGTCTGGAGACGCCGTGGTGAATGTTATGCTGCCTGCACCATCATCCATGAAAGGGTCTGGAGACGCCGTGGTGAACGTTACGCTGCCTGCAACATCATCCAGCATGACCGGGCCGGATTGAATTAAAGTCTTTTTAGGATCCAAATCCCTGTCGTGTTGATAGCTCACACAATACGGGCCACTGAGATTGCAGACTGCTCTCTGCACAGAGGACACAGTGGACCTGGTGAAGGGGGGCCGCTGACACCTTTGTCTTCTTCAGGTGTTTGGAAACATTGAGCTCCATGAGGAGTCGGCCATCAACCACCACAACAACTTCCAGACCTTCTTCCAGGCTCTGATGCTGCTGTTCAGGTGGCCAGACTGGCTCATTAGTCTCTTCCCTTCCTTCACATCTCTCTATTCTTAATCTATTCATATATTAGGCATTTGGTGTCTTCTTCATACCTATGTTTGTGTGTGTCTCTGTGTGTGTGTCTGTGTGTCCCTGTGTGTGTCCCTGTGTGTGTCTCTATGTGTGTGTGTGTGTATGTGTCTATATGTATGTGTCTGCATGTGTGTCTATGTGTGTGTGTATGTGTCTATGTATGTGTCTGTGTCTATGTGTGTGTCATTGTGTGTGTCTGGGTGTGTCTATGTGTGTGTGTGTGTGTGTCTGTGTGTGTGTCTGTGTGTGTGTCTCTATGTGTGTCTTATGTGTGTGTGTGTGTCCTGCAGGAGTGCAACGGGAGAGGCGTGGCATGAGATCATGCTGTCCTGTCTGAGTAACCGTCCATGTGACCGGCTGTCCGGGTCGGGGGGGAGGGAGTGCGGCAGTGACTTTGCTTACTTCTACTTCGTCTCCTTCATCTTCCTCTGCTCCTTCCTGGTTAGTGTGGCTATGAACCATCTCCAAGAATCAGAATGACCAATGTCCAGTTAAGACCAGTTATTAGCAATGAGTGACCATTCAGTCTGCAGATGGGAACTCCCACCTCTCCCCTTCCCTTTGCCTACCTCCAGATGCTCAACCTGTTTGTGGCGGTCATCATGGACAACTTTGAGTACCTGACCAGAGACGCCTCCATCCTGGGGCCTCACCACCTGGACGAGTTCATCCGCGTCTGGGCCGAGTACGACCCTGCAGCCTGGTACGTGCCGTGATCCTCCTCCGGATGAATGACAAGATAATCCAGTGAAGGCTTGGAAGACGGCGTTCAGGTTTTTTTTTTGGGGGGGGGGTAAAGGAGGAACAAGAAGAGGAGTTTGAGGTGGAGCACCAAAAGATGGATGGTAGAAAGTTCAAGTAGGAGGATTCAATGGCGTCAGCCAGCATTGGTCCACCAGGGAGGGATCTGGTTTTAGCAGGGCTGAGGGACATTAAGCTGGGGCGGGGAGAGACAACTAGTGTTTCACAGGCAGACGGATGCATGGAAGTCCGTGGACCTGCTTCGCTTGACGCTCCCCGTCGTCTGTTAGTCTCCTCCCGCTAAGCTGACGGCCGTAAAGCCTCTCTCTGTCTGTCGTCGTGGAGGGTGTGGAAAGTATTTCAATCTACCAACAAAGCTTAATTCATCATTCCAGTATGCATCAGACACCGTTGAGAAGTACTGAAACTCTCAGAGCTTACTGCAGAATAAGATACAGCGGGATGACGGGTGCTAAATGGCACCCTAGTCTCCATGACAAACATGTTGGATGATGGGGAATACGGCACCATTTGGGACGTGGATGTATAACCTCTCAATGTCTCCATAGTCATGAATTACTGAAATATATTTGTCTTCACCATATGTACAGGTGTTTTCAAAATAGAATATAGAGTACAGGGCTGAATGTGTGTCCTAACCTCCTCTAACCTGTCTCTCTTTTGCAGCGGAAGGATATGCTATCAGGATATGTACAAATTGTTGCGTTTTATCTCGCCTCCTCTCGGCTTAGGGAAGAAGTGTCCTTCTAGGGTGGCCTACAAGGTTTGCAACACCACACACCCTTAAATCATAAGGGCGTGTGGACGTGAAGGGTGAATGTTGGTGAACGCGTCCTAGTGCCAGAGATTCTCTCTCACACACACACCTCTCATACTAATTGGCTGCTGGGTAACCATAGCAACAAGCGGAAAACAACGACACAATGTACAAGAGTCTAAACCCGTCTACTGACGGGGCTTCATCAGCCACCGCCTGCAACGGGCCCACTCCGGAAAGCCCTGGGGACGGTTTGAACGCTTGTCAAATGTGTGCGCTTTGTTTTCCAACGTTCAATTGGTTCCCGCTTGATGTCTTGTCGCATGCAGAAACAGAGGACATCTGAACAGTGAGGCCACAACCTGCCCTTGAACATGCAGTATGAATGTCAAGACATGTGTCCCAATCCAACCTCATGATGCTGGACCCCCCCCACCACCACCCTCCTGTTCACCCCTAGGGTCCGTCCATGTCAGGCAGGAACCCGGAAGTGCACCCCCATCGCCCCCGGAAATCTAAAATAACACAGATTTCTGTTTTGTCATGCTCTTTTGGCTTCCTTCTATCCCCCCCCCCCCCCACACCCCCGGATACCTCCAACCCCTCTCTCTCTCTCTCCCCCCTGCGGTTCCTGGTGTGGCACCTCTCCCTGTGAAGTGGGCGTATCACCTACCTCCATATGTACGAGATGCTCCGCCACATGTCCCCTCCGCTGGGCTTGGGAAAGAAATGCCCACCCAGAATCGCCTACAAGGTAGTGCTGTTCCCCTCTCCGACCCCCCCGCCCTACCTGGTGTCTGTCTCTCACTGCCTTTTCCTCCTCCATGTTCATCTTCTGTTTGAGTTGTTCTCTTCTGCCTCTAGTGGCCTGAATTATATTATATTATATTATATATATATTAATGAATATTTCGGCCATCGGCAATGCTGCACATTTACCATGAAGTTGGTTTGAAAGTAAAAAGTTTCCCCCTCTGGTGAATGTTCTCCTTGATAGTTGAGGTGTTTTGCGGCACCAGTTGTGGAGCTGGTATTGAGGACCGAGGCAACGCTGGTTCAGTCGTCAGGTTAACTGTGTTGTTTACCTCTGAATATAGTTCTTACTGTGAGTGGCTCCAGCATGTACATCGCTGTCCAGATGAATAATGGTTAAGAAAGCCCTCGCTGTGCCCCGTATAAGAGCGTCTGCCAAGCGAATAGTTAGGTCTGACGTGCGTGACGTCTCCAAATATAACTCCTGCTTTTGACAGGTGAATCGACAGGGAGAAATGAGCTCTGCCCAGTAGGGCGAGGCTAGTCTTTTTTTCATCTCCTTTTTTCATCATTTCTTCCTCTCTTCGTCATAGTGGAAAATACATCTCCCCCCCTCCTTTAACACAGTGCTTCCTGTGTGCCTGTGCTGTCCCCTCTTCACCCTCTACTCAGAACTCCTCATTTTCCACTCTGGCAACGAGCTCAGCTTCACAATCCCTGCTAAATTACCTTTCAAGTCCTTAAAGTGCGTGTGTGTCTGTGTCAACACGTGTACCTGTGTCTGGTATGTTTGCGTGACGGCCTCACGTGTCTGTGATTCTGCTTTCTCTGCAGTGGGCTCTGACATGTCAGACCCCCGCATCCATCTTCACACTAACCCCCTCCCCTGTGTGTTGTGACAGCTCCTGCATGAAAGTACAGTCTCTCATACTCAAAGGGGTCTTGCTTTGACACACACACACACACACGCTTGGTGTGCGTCCTGGTCTCCCCATGTGAAGCATGTGTGTGTGTGCATCCTCATCCTGCTTCTATAGTGTATGTCTGAGTATCAAATGGCCCTGTATTCCCTATTCACTAGTTCTGCCTACAACCCTATAGTCCCATTTAGGGAATAGTATGCAATTTGGGATGCAGACTGTTACTGTGCTCTGCTAGCCTTCTAACAATGAAGAGAGGCTATGAGGACGAGTGAGTTTATAGTAGCCCTGGAATATACTCCCCCAGAGCTTTGGAGGCATGTTAACATGTTGGACTGTTTCTCCGATTTGTACTCTTAGTCCGATGCTAATGAAGTCAGGATGTCTTTCTCGTTCCCAAATCCCCGGCACGTTGTGAGGAGTCCTAATGAATGCACATTACTTTGATGTGCATGTCCCTCTTAATGTCTATCTTCAGCGCTGACCCAATAGCTCCGCTTACTATTTGCATGTTGCTCTTAATCTTTTCCCTCCTCTCTGGGATCTCTGGGGTGCTTGTGTTCCCAGGAAAGCTCTTCTGTGTGCTGGAATCCAACTAATCCAAGCCATTTGCCGTCAAGTGTCTCAAATCTCTCAACGCTTAACAACTCATTCTACATGTTCACTGTCCATATTAGGACTTATTCAAACTTTAGGACTGTAAAACAGTATTTGTACACCAAAACGGTCACGTTTTTGTAAACAAAAACGTGACAGCCAGCACACAGAACCTCTCCAAAAAGCTAAAGATGCTAATAGGCTAACATGGGTATTTCAGTGGGCCCTCACAATGGTTTCTGATCTCCTTAGCGACTGGTTAAGATGAACATGCCCATCGCCGATGACAACACGGTGCATTTCACATCCACTCTGATGGCTCTCATCCGCACTGCTCTGGAGATCAAACTGGCATCTGGTCGGTGGTCTTTAACCTTATCATCTCTACACACACAACACACTAGTATCGCCTAACTGAAATATGACAAGTACGTAGAAATACCACAGAAGCATTATATATAGATCTCTTCATGTTTTCCGGAGCTGTATATTGAATCAATATTCTGTTTTTACTGTTAATGTCATCATTCAAAAGAGTAGTTGGTATCCTGTCCTGCTATGTCCAGGCCATGTGTATGTAGCATCAACGGGAGGAATTCTGATTCCAGATCAGTTTAGCCTTTCAGACCACTCAGGTCCACGCCGTGAGGGGCTTGATGCATCCGGGCCATGTTTGGACGGTTAGTGTGGTGGTTCTGAAGGATGTAACACAGGAGGGTGTCTCTCATCAGGGGTCCTGGCCCAGCGCCTGTGTGACGCAGACCTGAGGAAGGAGATCTCCAGAGTCTGGCCCAACCTGCCTCAGAAGACCGTTGACCTGCTTGTCACGCCGTATAAAAGTAAGCCGGGCTTGTGCCTGCTAGCATGGGAGTGCATGTTATGTGTTTGTTTTTAGAGCGGTTGATAAACCGGACAAGACAGAGTAAGAGAATAGAGCTGGCTGATGGAGACAGAAAAGACAGGCTTCGGAGCACTGAGCTTCACTAAAGCTCAATCCTCCGCTGAGTGAGTGTGTAGGCTCAACCGCCAGGCTGCCTTCTCATGTGTCAGTTTGGTCTGTGTATGTGGGAGGTATACTTTTTACACACATGTTTGTGTGTACACGCACGCACACACAGTAAACCTGAATACAGTCAAAAATGTAGAATTTTGTTACCTGTAATGCCATCTAGCGGCAGTAGAAGGAATAGAAAGAATATCCTTTTCTCTTTCCTAGATGATGAGTTCAATGAGGCTCTGTGCCCCTTTGCGGTTGTAAACCGCGAGCTGACGGTGGGAAAGGTGTATGCTGCCCTCATGATCTTTGACTACTACAAGCAGAATCGGGCGAAAAAACTGGAACAGCAACTGGGACTCGACTTCACTGGGACAATCAAGGTCAGTTAACCGCACAGACACAAAGGTATCGGGTCCTATGGCGTTGACGGTGGGCGACACTAGACGTCCTGACAGTGGATCCATAGGGAAGTCAATGCATTTGTAATACAGACTAATGCTCTCCTCTCGTGTCAACCTGCAGAATAAAAAGGGCCCAGCCTTCTTCCGCTCCATGCCCGTGACCCACGTGCAAGTGGTGTCCCCCATCCAATCTGTCAAGCCCCCATCATTCTCCCAGCCTGATCCCCCGCCCTCCGCCGCCACTCTAACCAATAGGGATGCAGCGTGAGTGCTCGTTCATCTGCTTTTCCAAGCCGCCAGTCTTGAGATCCTCTCATGAACATCGATGGATACGATTTACTCTGTCCAGGTGCTACGGTAAAGGAGCTGGATAATATACATCGCATTATTATTGTAAAGAAATATGTTGTGTGTGTCTGTGTGTGTTTAACTTAAAACCAAGTTCTAGAAGTGCCATACAAGACTCAGTATCAGGACAGCAGTCTCAGGAAGGCCTGTCCGGCAGTAGAACAAGGACGTTACCAAGGGGACAATCGGAGGACGTTCCGTGCTCCATAAACACTCAGGTACTAGTAAATATACACATTGCAAACATCACTAGTTATCACAATCTTACAGATAATTGGTATGAATACGGAATAAGCAGGAAATCAGTACATTATGTCACTGTGATTTGTTGAAAACATGAGCATTTGGGGACAGTTTAGAACCACAAAAGTAATTGTCAGTTCTAGTAGGACAAACAGGGTTAGCGTTAGCTTCCTGAAAGCGCTATCTAGTTGTATGCTCCTCTTTTGAAGAGGTTTTGCCACCCTACATACGATCTCCCAAACGCGGTGTTGGTGTGTGGTGTTTCAGGACTCAGTGGAGACGGGGCAGGCGGAGAACTGTCTTGACCTGGGGGTCTACTCTGGTCTGAATGGCCACGGCAGAGCTGCCTCCATGCCTAGACTGGACTCCCAGTACTACGTAAGTCATTCATCCGTCTTTTCCACGCTGTACCTCTGGGCCGCCTGTTACCGTTCCCCACCGGGACTCTGCCACAGCTGTCAACTTGCTGAAACACCGCTGATACTACAAATAAGACACAACCAAAATATTAGAATCGTACAGTCGTATATCCTCTCACTTCCCCCGTTTTTGATTCACTACGGCGAGTTCCGACAGACTCGGGAGAGTTGAAGATCGATGCCTGTCTTCTTCCTAGGCGTCTGCTCCGGGCCATTCTGCCCCCTCCCCCCCACCCACACTGCCCTCCAACCAGAAAATGCGTCAGACCAGCTTTAGCTGAGTAATAAGGCTGCTGACAGAACCACCCCCACGGCAGGCTTTACCGGCCAGCATCCATCGCCTCATGGAGCTCCCAGCCACTGGTCAGCCGGCAGGACAGTCCAAGTACTTGAAGATATGACAGCATTAACGCTTCATCGTACGGTTAGCGATACCTCACAACGATATTTCTGTGAGACGCGGAGGGGAAGTCGGTGGGGAGCACACGACGTACAATTAGTAGAGGATGGGGCCGAAAGAAGATTAACGTCAGTAGGTGTGATGAATTAGTGAACGCAGCCACAGGCTAACTGTGGCTGAGACACCATCTGTCAGTGCACATCAAGTCATCCTACTGAGCTTGTGTGCATCTTCAACGGCACTGGGGTTTGGTCTACCACTTCTGACCAGCGCCCATAACACTCTGGTCAAAGCCGGTGTACTATGCAGACCTTATGTAGCATCTACTATCATACTTACTTTTAATAAACTATTACGTGCACTCATGAGCCTGGCCTCTAACTGTAGCGTGAACCCATAGACAAGATGTGTCTTAATGCAGAGTATCTGGCACACTACAAAATGTAACTGTTTTACTAAACTGATTATCCACTTTGTAATATGTAGTGGAAAAGTGTGTAGGAAATGGCTTTCCACTTTATTACTATGCTGCCATCTGCTTGACTCTTCATAAATGTTGAGAAAACTTTCCACAATTTGTGTTATTCGCTTGACCCATTTGTCGCAAACACATTTTCTCCAATATGGTTATAGATTGATGAGGTCTTTACATTTATTTTTGTTAATGTATACTATTATATTGTCTCCTGAGGGTGAATGGAACCTTCATTTGTTTTCTTCTGTTTGTTCTGTTTCTAGACTCATTTCCATTTGTGCAATTGGTTCATATGTTGAATATGAATCCTGTCTGTCTGTCTGGCTTTTCTGCCTGCTTCCTTGCTTCCTTGCCTCCTTGCCTCCTCTCTCACCCCTCCTCCTCTTGATGCCCATGGCTAATGTTGTGCCTCCCTCTTGTGTGTGCTGTCTGATAGCGGAACCACCCTCGCCACCTACCTGGGACCTACCTGGCAGTATGTACACCTGTTCCGCCTCACCTTCCTCCCCCATTCTCCCTCTTATGCCTTTCTCTCCATGTCTGTGTTGGCCTGTATGTGCTTTCTCTATTTTAATGCGGATTCCACGCGCTCTTTAGTCATTAGCTATGTCTGTGTGATTCACCCACCGTAGAAATGTTGTTTTAGGGTTTTAGGATTCTAAGCGTTCCCCCTACATTCAGGTAAATAATATAATTGTGTCATTCCTTGCTATTAAGGGAGATCATATTGTATGTGTGTGAATGTGATTTAGTGTGTTTTTTCACTGGGTGGTATGTTAAATGTTTTAATGTTGACAGGGAGTGTGTCTCCTGTTTTCCTACTTTGACATAATTGTTTTGCTCTCTATTGCCATATGTTGTTGTTATTGTTGTGGTTGAAACATTGGAGGGTAGCTACTGTTCCGGACTGTCATAAGAGCTCCTGGAACAAGCACAACAAATACCTAAAGAAGTGTACTTCAAGAATCAATTGAGTTTTTTTGTTATGATCTAGTGTACTTTTGGCGTTACCAATTAAACAGTAAATAAAGAACTAAACTAAAATGAATTAAAATATAATAGTACCTGTATATAGTACTTCTGGGGATATCTTGAAGGCCTTTTCCAGGAGACTACCCTTGGCGTTTATCTGTCAACCGTGACAGGAAGACCCCCAGGGTCTGACCACCAGGGGGGGGTGATAACACAGCAGAGGCTCTTGGGTCAGATAAGAATCTGGTTGTGGGGGAGACATTTCCTATTAAGCAACTGCTTTACAGAATGGTTTAGCATTTAGTGTTTTAGGACCGACGTGATGACCTACTAATAGAGCACATTGACAGGTGCTGATAGTGCATCCATTTCCAGCTGTGCTGAACTTTTATTGTTGACTTTAGCTTCGGCGGTCAGGGCCTCAGATTTGTTCCAGACAAAGCAGAGCTTGTCGAAGTGTGAAATATTTAATGAGAAATGTCAACACCCAGCTTTATTCTTTGTTCACTGGCAGTGTCTCCTGCTAGTTTTACAAGTTGTGCTAGACATTTTGTACGCCCAACCCCAAATCAGCTCTTACCCCCTATGCACCTGTTTCTATCCCAAAAGATTCAGACTGTGGTTAATAAGCAGTTCTGCCAGTATATTGCCACTGGCGTGCCAATGCTAGATCTCTTGCATATGATGAGACTAGACTCACTAGCTTGAACTAATGCCTTGGAACAGTGGTAATTTCTACATGGATCATATCTAGCCAATCAACATGTGACCAGGCCATAGGGGTCAATTTGGGATTGGTCGGTGATATGCCAATCAACAATGATGTCGTGTTCAAGATCGACTGTAGTATTTAAATCGCTGAGCGTTTCGGTCAGAAATGCTGGCTCGTTTTCATCAGTCTCCTCAGCTTGTGTCTGAAGAGGTTGAGCGTCGCTATCAAGCCCAGAGAGTGGTGTCCAGTGGCTCTCCCAGTCTGCTCTGTGTGTATTCCAATGTTTGGTGCTCAGTGCTTCGGTCCTGTGGTGTTTTGGTGGTGCTGTACTCTTTTACACAAACGCTACGCTGCCACGGTAGCTGGTCCTCCCTCCTATTTCCCTCCTCTCACCGGTCCTCCTCTCTGCTCGCTCCTCTCAGCCGATCGCTGACCTCAGTCCCATCAGACGTTCGGCGTCCACGCTGGCGTCCCAGCGCCCCCAGGAGGTGAGTCTACGGGACTACGCCCTGGAGCGCCCAAGCCAGGCCCTAGCACAGGCCCCATCGGGCCCGAGCCAGGAGAGACCCCACCACCGCCACCACCACCACCGCTGTCATCGCCGCAGGGACAAAGACAGGGAAAAGCAGCTGAAGTCTCTAGACAGGGCATTCAGTGAGAACCCTCCTAGCACGGCGGGTAAGAGAGGTGACGCACACACAGACACACACACACACTGAATGTAAAACTACTGGTGGGTACTAGATACAGTACTCTACAAACACACACGCGTTTCACATCACCACGTACACACTTGTTGACATGCATACCTACACGGATAAAGAAGTATGCAGACTCAAAGACATCAGTTATTCGGTGTAAGTTGCCGCGCATCGAGCAGAAATGGGGTCAGGACGTCTTTCATTCTCCAAGGCAGAGTGGGAGACCCAGAGACCCGTGTCTTGTTCTAAGGGCTGGGGTGCCATTGCATGAGGACAGAAATTCCTTGTCGGATTAAAGACCCGTGATCAGGTTATAAAGGAGTTTCCGTCGTGCTTCCCAAAGGGCTTGTGCCAGGGATTTTGAGTGTCAAGCATTCCGTCTGATTTGCACAAGACCAGTCTGCCATTCTCCTCTGTACTACGACCTCCAAAACCATTAGAACATGTTGGGTAAGCTGCTCCAGCTGAATCCCCCTCATGGGCGGTTGGACCCCCACCCCACACTGGGTCAGGATAAACCCCTCCTCAGGAATTCCACACTTAACAGAGGACTGAAAGGCCATTAAACAAGAACTCGACTGAGGATTCTGGTCAGTGTGACCGCCGTCGACCGCGTGCGGTTCTTCTGCGGTAGAGGTGGTCAGTACTGCCGGGGTGTGAGGTGGGTCCTGGGTATGCACTGGGAGACAGCTGCAGCTGCCGGCCGTTAATGGGCAGATAAAAGGCCCCGATGGACAGGCCCAGTCAGGGGGGATTTATGTTCCCTATGCTCAGCAGAACATCCAGAGAGAGGAAGGGAGAAAGGTTGGGAGGGAGGGAGAAAAATGAGAATGAGCAAAGAAGAGTGGGAAGATCAAGAGAGAGAGAAAGAGAGAGAGCTACATTCCTTGGCTCCAGAAACACAAGACAGGCCTGTTACATGAAGAGTGACAAGCAGATACGTGAAGCTGTTTTGCTCTGGCAAGTGACTTTGCATCCTTGAAAAGCACTGTGTGAATGTCATGTATTATGGTGTTTTTTCCGGGTTTTCATTAGACCATCTAATATGTCCTAAGAGAGACACACGGTATACTCCCCATGAAGCATCAGTCTAACCGTATGTGCGTGCGTGTGCGTGTGCGTGCGTGTGCGTGCGCGCCCCAGGTTCCCCTGCGGACGCTCCGGTGGACGGCTCGCTGAGGGAACGGGCACGGGAGCGTGACCGTAGCCGGCCTCAGGAGAGGAGGCATCACTCTGTAGCCGGGGAGAATCAGCGCTACTACTCGTGTGATCGCTACGGTGGCCGGAAGCACTGCCACACCAAGTCAGCTGGCCCCAGCCGCTCCACCTCCCCCGGAGAGACCCACGACCTGGGACTCTTCAAGCAGGTAAGCACCGCTGGACTGTTGGAGCTGTGAGGTCAGGTGCTGGGAGAGGTTTAGGCTTGTATTTTAGGACTGGTTTGGGGTTAGAAGGGACTTGTTTCGGAGATGAGGATTAAAGGGTCTGACCGCCTCTCCGTACCTCTGGGTTTACTTCTCTATCCGGGGCTCTTCTGCAGGGGGCGGTCCTACCCACGGTGGTCAGCACACCCAGCCGTGGGCGAAGACAGCTCCCCCAGACCCCTCTCACCCCTCGCCCCGCCGTGGCATATAAGACTGCCAACTCTTCGCCCGTGCTATTCGGTCCCACCGGGCACCAGTGCCACCTTAGCCATGGCTTCTCGGAGCACGACGCCCTGCTGGAATCAGGGCCCGTCGCCCGCATCGGCTCAGACCCCAACCTGAGCGCACGTCCGCGGGACACCCCCCCGAGCAGCCTCCCCGAGGAGCGTGACCGATTCCAGGACGCCGTGAGCAGCCACGGGGGCGCGGGCCACACCGGCCGGACCGCAGGGTCCGCCTCCGTCTCTCACGGGACCGCCGGGGCCCCTCCTGTCCCGGCCTCATCGGGCCGCGCTGGGGTCCCGAACGGGTACCACTTTACTCTGGGGGTTAGTGCCCGGGGGAGCTCCAACCACAGAGGGGCTGGGAGCTTCCGGGACAAGGAAGAGGATGACTGGTGCTAGCGTAGCCTGTCTCAGCTAGCCTCCCCCTTTCACATATATATCAAAGCGTTTTAGCTTGAACATTGAGGAACTCGCTCGACTTTTGCACAGAAGACAGTACAGTGTTCGTGTCAGGTTCTGTGGGCTCCTGTGTGGCCATAGGAGAGGGATGTTTTCCAATATGTGTCAAATATTGAGAGTAGTCTGAAATTGAAAGTCGTTCGCTGTGATTTTTCCTCTTTTCTATAAATAGGACAAACAACACCTGCTAGGACGGTTTTTCCATTCCCTTCTTGCACTAAAAGAACAGCTTGTTTCCATGGTGTACATAGTCCAGAGCACAGTGAGTGTTTGGCCTTGGTCTGTGAAATCATTGTTTTAGAAAGAAACAACAAAATGTCTTCCTGCTGTCTGTGGGGGAAAACACCAGGACTGTGAATTAAGTTTCTTTGCAGGATTGAGCAGATACCAATCAATCTTCCCCCCCTCCCCTACCCCGTTACAGATCTAAAATGGGGCTATTGCTGTCTAAAGGACAAAACACACATACGATAATAGCAGCAGTTAGCTGCTGTCCTTTCACATTTGACCTCAGAACATAGGATGCCAATTTATGTTAACTTACCAACGGTTATACATAATGAATGGGCACTGTTAGTGGATCTACTGTGTCACTGTAACAGTGGCCGAGGTTAGTAATGGTGTGTCTTGTCCTTTAATGTGTCTTCTGGCTCTGGAATGAGAGGAACCAGGATGAGAGAATTGATGATAATAATGCACTACCACCCAATCCCTTCCATCTCTACAGAAAATCCTTTACTATTTCTTCTACTTTTTCTGCAAGAGCTTTGGGGTTTTTACTGATAGAACCCTACATGTATTATATACTGCTCAAAACAATTACGGGAACGCTTAATCATCACAGCATAACACTAAATATAACAAACAGGGATATCAATCTGTCCAGTTAGGAAGCATACGCAACTGGAGAGGCAACAGCAAGACAACCCCCAAAACGGGAATGGTTTTGCAGGTGGTGGGTTTCTCCTTATCCTTCCTGACTGATTTTGTTCTAGTTTTGCGTTGCGCTAGGGTCACCTCCAGCTGGCTACTGGTGTGCCTGTTTTTGACCAAACTGACAGAAACAGATTTGATGAGGGCCTGATGTCCTCTAGTGGGACCTGTGCTCACAGTCCAGCACCGTGCTGCTCCTTTGGCATTCGCCAGAGAACAACAGAATTGGCAGGTCTGCCGTTGGCGCCACTTTCTCTTCACAGATGATAGCAGGTTCCCACTGAACACCTGGTGCAGGACAATGGCCAGCCTCATGTGGCCAGAGTGTGTAGGCTGTTCCTGGGTAACTGGCCCTCAAGTTCCCCATACCTGGTTCCCCAGACCTGGTTCCAATATTTTTATCTTCATTATATTTTCTTCATCGATGTGTGATTTAAGTGTTCCTTAAATTTTTTGTGGCATTATAGTAATGACATCAGGTAGAGTTATGGTTAGGTAGTTGCTGTTTTTTATTTTATTGTTGTGTCACCCATGACAAAAACATAAGGACAGAATTCTCAAATGTATTTTCTAAGGAACTATATTAGATGGAATATCTTTTAATGATCTTACTTTTTTGTAAATTGCACCTAGTTGGGTGTTGTTGGGTAGGTAAACAATTTCTAACATATTGCTCTAGTGGCTAAATACCAAGTGCCTGTCATTAAAGATGTGTTGTTAAGTTATCATACAGCCTGACTTTTCTGATATATCAACCCCGTAGAAGGTGGATTGTATGATGAGGCAAGTCAATACAGCATGTATGCTTATGCCTTTGTGTAGAAATGTACAGTGTTGGGGAATAGTATTTGCCCTCTTTCTGATTTTCTAAAGGTTTTCAGAATTTCCTCTATTCACCCAAAACCTAATATCAGATTCTTAATGTATTTGATTAACAAAGATACGCAACAACCATTTCCCTCTGTGTAGAAAAGTAATTGCCCTTTTACATTGAAGTGACTGGTTATGCCCCCTTTAGCCATATCTTTTGCCACCAAATGCTTCCAGTACCTGAAAGTATAGTCAAGGTTGGAGAAAACGGACCTTGCCAGCTCACACTCTTGCGATTCTTTGTGAGAGCCTAGTCAATGCAATGTAGATTGTCGTTGTGGGCCCAGGGAATATGTTCCCCTGGGAGCTGATGAAAACATCCTAGTGGAGCGAGTAGTTTAGCTTAGACTCTTTCACACCTGCATTGGAGTGGTTGAGGCTATAACAGTCAGTATAAAACTAAAATAAAGGAAGTAATATGAATATCTACCACACAGCAGAAACCAACGTTCATTTTGAATAATGTCAATTATTTGAGTCTTGTCATGTCTTACCAAAAATTGCATTTAATGGTAGACCTGTATACAGGAACAACAGTCAATGATAATTGTGGAGTTTAGCGGTCAGGGGTGCTGCACTAGCCTGGGCGGCTGTCATTAAAGACCCCATTCATTCTGCTCTCCATCAGGCATCAAAGAGAATGTCAGGCCACTTGTTTGTGAGTGAGACTAAATCAGACATTATTCATGCGGCAAAAAAGAAGAACATTTGAAGTTTCAAATTTGTCCAAAGACCAACCTTAACCCCAAAGAAGATATTGTGGCAGTTGCCTCAGGCAACAGAAAATCAGAAAGAGGGCTATTACCTTTTCACAGCTCAGTGTTCACTTTTAAAGCTAATATATGTTTACAGAATATAAGGACTTCAGTATGAATTGCTTCTTTGGGGGGAAAAAAAATGTTTTTTTATTTGAATCACCAATGAAGAATGCAAAAAAAGACTTGTTTTGTAATTGTTATATACGATATATGTATATAAGTAGGCTAGGTCAAAACTACAAATCCAAAGCAAGCAATGTAATGCATGCCAGGATCTTGAACCTGTCAGTGGTGTCTGTACTTTTGCTTAGGAGTGTATACAGAGCTTTTGCCTTTCTCTTCCAAAAATATACAGTGTATAGTACTGCCAGAGTGAGATGGAAGGAAAGGAGGTTCCACTGAAAAAAAGTGCCATTTGAAAACAATATATTGAAATATCATGTTTAAAAACACATATCTATTAGATAAAAAGTAGAGTAAATGTTCAGTATGCCTATGGATTCTGTCCCTTTTGCCCAAATCTCATGGGTTTGTGAATCGTGAAGGCAGGGTTGCTTGAAGGTTTTATTAACTGATATAGAGCTCACAATGTTTTCATTAGTTTCTGAGAGGTGTGTTGACTGTTAAGTGATCAAACTAGGATTATGCAACAAGACGACACATGGACTCTCTCCTGCCAAATAACTTTATTTTCTGTGGTCACTAGATGTAGGCCTTAGCATGATTGTGACCAAATTGTATTTTTTTTTTAATTGTTTATAAAAATTGGAACATGTAGTATATAATGTACATTCACATTTTGAACATATATTAAGGCACAATACATTTATGTCAAAAAGGGGATTTTAAGTTGAGGTCAATGGCATGTATCTTATTGAGTAGAATGTGATTGTTTTTATTCTACTGAATCAGAAATAACATTATTTATTTTGTTTTATAAAAGTTAAATTTATTGTGCAATCTACTTGATGGATTGTCAAAAGGTGAAGTATCTGACTTTAAACCGGTCTTCTAATGTGAACATGTAGGGAAAGATACAGTAGCATTGTATATTACAGGATTCTTCCTTTGGACTGTATTGTTCCTATATGGTGCCATAGTGTGGAAGAAATTCATGTACTTTTGTGAACAGTCACTTGTTTTGTTTTTTACACACCCCCATACCTAGATTCCAATTAAATAGGGTGTCAAATTCAAACCCACCCCAGTTTGTCTCTTCTTACCTCATCCTGTTTTTCTGTGGCTTAATTCTCTTAACATGTCATATGTGTGCATGTTATACAAAGTATGTGAACGTGCAAAAAAGAAATGGATCTTCATACACTGCATTCTTTATACAATACGTTCACTCGTTGTATTTGCTGAAGCTGTTTAATTCATATGTTTTTGGAAAGAAAAAGAGCTTGACTTACAAGATTTATTAACTATACAGTATATTTGAACCATTATACTCGTGTGATTAAGTATAAAACGGTTCTCCTCTGACATTCTTTGCTGCCAGATATGTTATATGAACCAACAGTAATTTCTATTATTACATTTTGTATGAATAGAAGTCCTTGAATAAAGACCTGAAAATGGACAGGGCCTGTGATTTAGCATTTTTATTGGTTACCGTGTATGCTGAATGTATTATAAGAGTGAAATATGTATGTTGAAGCTATTGATAATTTCATAAGATTGTAATACATCATCAAGCATTTGCAGTCGGTCTCTTGAACAAATGTTATTTGAATATACAAACTAGCCATAAATAGAAATAGGCTTGAAACAGTTCACAATACAGAAGGACCACGCAGAGCTTTCATTGGCTGGCACTGAAGGGGTGGGAGGAAATCTATATGCAATATTTGCGCGCGAGCTGCACTGCTGGTCCTGGATAAGAGGTGGAAAGGTTGTGATATGCCTGTCTAGAGATGTTTTAAAAATCGGATAATGTTCTTTTCATAGACGATTTCTTTGTGATCTGTAGGGATATTTTCTATACTGAGTTGTAAGTCAGAGGTGTGTGAGGAAGACCTTAGGCTTCAGTAAATATGCATAGTGATTTTGGATCTTTCTGCCTTTGCATACCGTCCACCTAACGCGCGCATTTGTCTACTTTTCATACATAAATCAACGTCAATTGCTGTTAATATTTTAAGACCTATTGAATGAAAATGTTCCTCTGTGTGACAAAGTGGACGTGTTTACTTGTGCTTCTCAAAATCGTCACTGCCTCAGTTGAAAGTGAATGGACCGACTCTGCGGGCGAATCAGGGTCGGGGATGCTGCGGACAGGTACGTTTAAGTGCGGTGGTTTGCGTACATACGAGTGAGATTACATTGAATGAGTCATGAATCTATGTGCCTTTAATATTTCTCTCACTTTTGATGCTTAGTCAGCTGATAGTATGCTGTAAGCTGTGATATTGACTGTTTTATTAATCTATTACTAAACGAAAGAAATAGATTTGTCTCTAACATGCTTATGATCTAATTTATTTGCCTCATGGAGCCGCTGTTGTTTAATACATTCGGTGTGCCCATCGTGTTACCTGGATTTCTGTCCGAAAACAGTAACTGTACATTGAACAAACTCTTCTGTTCTTAACTTTGAATTCATCCTGAAATCCATAGTACTTTTTTTCTGTAACATCCCTGACCAGCACTATGGTTTGAAAAGGATGGCGCTTCACCGAAGTGTATGTTTTGCCCAGCGCAATTTCTGATATAGAGCAGATGTGAACACACTAACTGCCACACAATCATTGTTCAAAGCATTAACATTGTTCTCAGCATTATCTTTCAAAGTTATAAGACCTATTTTAGATTTGAAGTAGATCTCCCATACCAATGACAGGCGACTCTATTCAGGTAGTCATCTGATCGGTCCGGCTTTATGGGCACATTTCAATTGCACCTGAACAGATCAAAACACCATGATTATTTATTACTTTAAAAAACATTAATGATTGGATTTAAATAAATATATGACCATATACTACTTTTAAAACATGTGTCTAATACAATCACGGTAATAAAGGTTGTTTACCTGGCTTGAAGGTTCTTCGCACGGTAAAGTAACTGCTTTCTAAGTAAAATAATAATGTCAGTCAAACATTCAGGAGATGTTCATGTTTTCAGTTAATGTTTGAACTTGTCTACAAGTGTTTGATAAGGCAAATGGTGCCAGTGTCTGCAGACACTGGTAATGTTCTTTGTTTCCTCGGCATTTTTCATTGAAGCATCATTTTTTGTGAACTTTTTTTATTGAGCTTTTAAACATAAATGTATCACAGCATTAAAGCGCGCTTGAATTACAAAGTCACAGGAAAAACAACAACATACAATACATGTCAACTGCAAGAAAAAAATAAAACACAAACAGACAGCTTGGTCACATTTAACACATTACAGTCAGCGTAACTATCTCACCCTTCTGGTCAGAAAACCTCTTTGCGGTGTTTCGGATTTCAGACGAACGAAATACATTTTGGTCTGTTAGTTCCATAAAAGTAATATAGAACAAGTTGCAAGCATATTGTCTATATTTCCCAACTACAAACGACCAGAACCGTGAATCATAAAATGTTCCCGTTCTCAGGAGCAACGGGTAAACACGTTTTAACCAATCAGTTCTCCATATGCAATTACTATTGTAAGACCTTTATTACAGTGTACATGTATGTATTATAGAAGCACTTAGTGAAGATCGGGGCTCCTTGTCAGTTTGGGTACTAGGAGGTTGCTTAAGTAGGTTACAATACCTACGACAGGACTACTTATAGTTCATCACACTTGAAATGATTTAGTGTGGATCCCATGTTGGTCCTTAAAATCAGTTTGAGATCCATCACAGATGAGATTTCTAACCAGGTTCAGCATGTTTTGTCCAGCAGGCAGGGTACTCTGGGATTGGCCAAATAATCCAACCTCTTTCAACTGGACTGTTTAAGATTTTTTTTTCAAATTCACTGTTATCAAATTATCACTGTTATCACATTTCCTTAGTAATATAGGGATGAAACAAAGGTTGGTCGGAGAAATTATTAATGAGAGCTAAGAGCTCCTGTGAGACTTTTAAAGCGACAGACAAATCCTAGGGTGTGTTGATTGAGCCCCATGTTTGGTGTTGAATGTTTTCACTGTGTTTTTGAGTAGAGTCTCGGGTGCCATGGGGACCGCAGCGCATGAAAGCTTTCCTTAAACAGATTTTCATTGAATAGGTTGTTGATTAGGTGATGTAAGATAATTGTCCAGAGACAGTCATATAATCAAGCTTGTGAGGTGGCCACTTAGTTATTTAGATTTTATTACTATTCCCTGTAATAAAAATAGCGTGTCTCACCTGGAGCTTTGTTCATTTTGTGGATACATGGAACAACGACCAATCCAATATAAGTATCAGCCTTAGCTGTGGTTGAGCTCAATGACCTAATGTAACTTTATCCCGCACAAAAAAAGGGGGTGGGCAGGGTAAGATCTGACTAACTTTTATAGCCTTTAACACAGCAAAAGTGACTAAACCCATAGCAATGCACCATGCGGTATTGGTGACCTCATATAGCTGTCTGCACTGTAATTATGCTGTGGTTGACTTGTGGTGGCACCACTGAGACGTTGCTATAGTTTGCAGGGAAGTACTGTACATGAACCCAAGCAGGTACCATCTATGATCTCCTAAGTATCACTCAACCGGTGCACCTTTGGTAGCAATTACAGCCTTGAGTCTTCTTTGGTATGATGCCATCAGTTTGGCACAGTTTCTCTTCTTATCTGCAGATTATCTCATGCTCTCTCCGGTTGGACAGGGAATTCTGTGTAAACAGCCATTTTCAGATTTCTCTATAGCTGTTCGATCGGGTTTAAGTCCAGGTTTTGACTGGGCCACTCAAGTCTTGGCCATGGTCTTACGGTTGTCTGAGGTACACAGCACTATTGAGCAAGGATCTGTCTTTACTTTTCTGTACTCATCATTCCCTCAATCCTGACTAGTCTCTTAGTCCATGCTGCTGAGAAACATCCCCACAACATGACGCTGTCACCACCATGCTTCACTGTAGCGATGCTCTTGGACAGTTTATATAAAGGGCTTGGACAGTTTGACATTCAGGCCAAAGAGTGCATACAAAATAATTGATCCACCCTCAACCCTAATTTAACTACACATGCATATAATCCTAATCATTCAATAGGGTTATCCATTTGTACCAAACAGATATAGATTGCTGAAATGAACTATGGTGAATTATATATTTTTTTGATTTATCTGGTTGGCTTGGGTGCCAGTGCATCCCTAGTTTGGCTGCACAGGTTAGAACAAGGAGTAGCAGAGTTGTCACTGAGCAATTAGCTATTAAAAACAAACACTATTGAGACACTTTTTTCGCCAGTTTCAAGCAGTGACTTCTTTCCATATCTGGAATATCAGCACAATCGTCCCATCACTTTAAACCACAAAGATGTGTATAATAGAATGTGGAAAATATGTCGAGCAAGTTATAAAAGATTTTGTATCTTGTATTTACTCAGTCAACAAATACCCATTTCCAGAAAGAAGTGAGCCCTTACCATCACTACCTCAGAGGTGCAAACCACTGACTGACCTTTGGCCCTTCTGATGTATTGTGTTAATCCCTGACCAGGACTCTCTGGGGCGGGATGTTAACGTAATGGACAGGGCCACCCCATGACCATCATTGACCATGTTCCCCTTGAGCCACCATGAGCACATGCACAAGCTAAATGCTCAGTCTGATTTTGCAAGAACAGTATTGATTAAGTTCAACTTTAAAAACAATTCTGGTCTTGCAAAAGGGTGTGGGACAATTGCAACGTATGAAAACCTTTTTGTTAAAAAAGAGGATATTTATACTTGGCTTAACTCCACCTTTGTTGTGTAATTGCATTCTCAGAGTGCACAGACATTGACCTGCGTGATGTGGAGATAATGTAATCACACAAGAATTATTCTCAGTCTAATCAGTCTGCACGGTCGCTATGCTTATCCAGTGAGCTGTCATCTCTCTGTCGTCCCAGGCGACCAGATCACAGGAGCGGCACGACCACATCAGCAAAATACGCACGCTTTGCCGGCAGGTTGAGTTCATGATCTCATTGCCAGTATAATGCCAGATATGGACCCATGCATCTGCATCCAATGAAATGTGATCCAAGCTGCAGTTTTGTTAGGAGTGAGTCTGTAGCCCATTACCAGACTCTGGCCCACACCACTAACACTGCGCCAGTCATCTGGTCTGAGCTGCCCACTGGTTCACTGCTGATGTTAACCCTGTGTAAACAGAACATATACTGCACCAGAACCTGGGCCAATATCTCTCTACAGAGGAAATGGAGGCAGATGCTCTGCTGTGCAGGTATATATTGTGTCTGGCAGTCAGTTGTTCAGATAGTAAGTGTGCTATTGAGTCAACAGAGTTTCTGCTGCAGGATTCTGTGCTGATGCCATTGCATGTCTTTGATCATTCCGTTATGCCAAGCAATAGTTACAAACATCTCTTACTGGGCAATTTGAAACAGTATTTAATCTGTGTCAAGAGGGTGTCCTTTAAACAATGTTATTGGTTTTAGGCACTCTAACCTAAATGTGCAGCCCACAAAAACATACCAGGCTGTGACATAGAAACAGGTGAGTAATGAGGCAAGGTTTATTTAATGACCCTATTTTAGGGGTTAACTTGTGTTTGAGGTTCGACCATGATAGCATTGTTGACATGCTGCAATTTTGGTATGTATGCCTTGTAATACATTTGCGAGTTCCTCTGCAACTCGTAAACTCCAAACACCTGCCAATCCATGGGTCCACAATTATTGTTGACTCAAAACAGAGCAACCTAGGCAATACAAAAATAATTGTCTTTGGGTTCCAATTTCTTATACCAGGTTTCTTTTTGTCTTCCATCTTTCTGTATTTCCACATTCAAATTTGTAATTTAGCACACGCTCTTACCAATAACAACTTACATTATCAAGTGCATCCCAACCACAAGTGTTTTACACCCATGAGTGTTTTACACCCACAAGTGTTTTACACCCACAACACTGGTGTTGAATCCTACACAGGTCAGGTTTTTGGCGTTTCAGTTGGTTCTTTTCCGAGAACCAACAAAAATATAAATTTTCCATGTGCTATACACGATGCCCAAACCACATTTTTGTCTGCTCCTTTTTCCATTATTTTGCAGTTGTCATTTGATAAATTCCACTCTGTGAAAAGCCACCCTGTCTTTCTGTGTACAGTCAAGGGGGAGCCCAGCCCAAGTGTCCAAGAAAAACAGAGTTTTGCCATTTGCTTTACTCCTCCCGGGCTAGCAGAGCCAACGGCTGCAGATCTGTGCCTAATAGGAGGCTCTGACCCTGCCCTCTGGGAGGCCTCAAAACCCTCAAGATATTGTAATTCATCATTTAAAAAAGTAAAGGTGCAGGCCAGACGGCTGGGTTTGACTTGAGCAGCTGTGAAATGTGTAACTGCCCAAATGTGCTGCTTGTGTTCCGCAAAATAGTTAACAGATGATGCAATGTTTTCTCATGCTGGTTAAATATACACATGGATCTTGAGTTCTACACACATTACCATGTTGTACCAAAGGACAACAGTACATGAGTTTCTCCTGGCTAACACTCAAGTCTATTGACCAGCTGCCTTTTCATTGACCCTTGCATGACATCATCATTGTGCACTAAATGTGAAAATAAACAGAAAAATTCACCCCTGCCCCTTTAGGGTGAAACATACCATTCATGTTTCTCTTTGTTTTGTCAAATATTGGATGGGACTGTGGAGGGATGGGTGCGGTGTCTGGTAACGCTCTACAGCTTCAACCTGCAATATTTGATCATCCTAAACTAGGGTTTTAAACAGTCCGTAGAATATTCTGGCATTTTCACTGCAATCAGTCAGTGTCCTGTGGGATTTGTGTTATTCTTATTATAATAAATATTCAACAATCTAGTTCACTAATAATTTATGAACATGGGATGGTCATCATGTACTCAGAGATGTACACTGATCACTATTTTATTTTTGCTTTTTATCAATGATTGATAGAGGACCTCAGGTAAAAAACATTGTTATGACAAACCAAACTTGACTCATTTGACAGAGGACGGCCAGAATGAGCAGGACAAATAGATTGTGGTGTGTTTTTTTTTTGTTTTCTCTTTTTACTTTGGTTTCCTCATGTGAACCATGTCCTTGTTCTGAAATTCCTCCCGTGTTTCCATCAGGACATGTTAAACCTGCTAAGGTCTTATTTACTCTAGGCTGATTGATGTGTGTTGAAGTCCCTGCTCAGTTCATTATGTCTATGCTTTCAGTGGGGTCGTGACAGGCAAGGTTTATGCAAGGGACCATGCGGTAGCTCAAGGCCTGTTAAAGACCCCGGAGGTGTTTGGGTTGGGGGGTTCATACATTTTTGACTGGTCCCTTTTGATGGTGTGGTCCAGTGCTGTGCTACTTTAGTTGAAACATTCTTTATCAAGTGATTTTAATTAGTAAAAATAATCAAAATATTTGCTTAGGTTAAGATCTTTTTATTAATACCCTTGTTTTACTGCATTTTATTCCCTCACAATTTTGATTTCCAATTTGAAATCATAACCTAGCCTGACATTCCACCCCTCCAGTGCAGAACCAGCTTATTATGTAGCTCCCAACATTGTCAGTATGCCACAAACTGTATTATAAACCTTGGCTATGAAGTTAGAATGGCTAAGCAAGTTGCCTAACACATGCTGTTCACCACAACAGTGTCTAGGGTGTAATTAGACTAGTGTAAAAAACATCCAGTCAGTGGCAGGACTGTGTGCAAGCTTGTTTCTAAGAAAAGTGGAGAGAGAACGGCCAGAATCGTTCAAGCAAAGAATGATGGAAGACAACTTGTTGGCAGGAGCTTTCACAGATCCACCCCAGTACGCATGAGATCCCCAACATTGCACCTGAAGGAGTGGAGGTACATTGCTAGGTTCTGACTAGTCTTGGTTCGGTGGATTTGAGCTGCTTGTGCATCATAAGTTTTTTCCCACCTTCAAATATTTTACTGGATTGAAATGTCAATAATGACAACTTTAATTAATCAATTGGGGATCATTATTAAGAAATGGCTTTAAATAAATGTACTGACAAAATGTCATGAAATCCATGAGAAAACACTATGTTTGCCTGGGATTGGAACTCTTATCAATGTTTTCCTGAAGAAGACCATAACTAAGAGAATATAACAGACTTTGAATCTTTAAAGGGAAGAGGGGTTGCCTGGAGGGGTTGCATGGTATGCTATAGGGCTGTAATTGTCCCTCTCCACACTACTGATTAGGTGTGTGATAAAAGCCTTTGTTCAGCACTGCTGAGAGATGAGGGCACCACCAGCATCTCCATTGCAAGGACCACAGAGACACGCCATGGAAATGGAATGATCCTTAACCCTTTCTTTGGGTAAAAAGGTCCCTTAGAGGTGGCTTGCATGGTATTTCAATCTGTCAATTTAAGTACAGTAGACTATCATTACGTAGAGGTCACAAAAATGTGTCTTCTGACGATTTTCAAGGAGATGTTAAAGGCTGTGGTCCAGAACTTAGCGAGAAAGTTTTGCAATTTAGGGTAAAAGGTGCTACATAGGTTTTCATTATAATGTCATAAAATATGATTAAAATATCGTTAGCAACTAGTAGCATAATAGAAACTCAATATTTTTGCACCATTCAGTTAAGGTCTAATCGTGTATTAGGTATTTGCATTGATCAACCATACCGTACCAAAGCAGCAACACACTCCTTTTTAAAACTATTTTAAACCAATTGACTTCTGCAAAATTACACATTTAGATGACCGTCACGCCCTCAGCCAAATGTTTAGCCCCCCAGTACCTTCCGACCTTCTCCCATCACCATCAACCCCTTATGTTGACCTGTCATGATGGGCAGCAACTGGAGAAGGCACACATGGGCCATACTGTGTAACACACAAGCTGTTACTCAGTATGGAATAGGCCCCCTGGACTGGCATGACCTGTAAATCAGTGGGCATGGTTTTACTAGTTCCCTTAAGAGAGGCACACAAAACACCCTTCTGCAGTCTGCGTTGTGATAGCTTCAGCCAAGCCCGATAAAATCCTTTACAACAGCTTTTACAAACATCTAAATGTTGACTTTGGGGATGTCTTGCAATTACACTGTGGACTCCATTTATTTTATTTATTTAACCGGGTTTGTGTCATTGATACATCAACACAGCAGTTCCAACCTTCTTCAGTGTACCACTGTGCTTCTGGGAACTTTGAATGCTTTAGCAATTCTTTCAGAAGCTTTTCTGATCTATTCCTCAACACAGTTCTATATGTGGTTAGGTCTTTGACGTGTTTGCATCTCCAAACAGCGTACAATCAATTATGTTTTGCCTCAAGTGGACTTTAATCAAGTTCTATTGATGTCACAAGAACGGAAAAAAGGACACAGGATTCATCTGTGCTACATGTGTCTTGGCCAAGTCTCTGGATACTTATGTATATTTTATATTTCAGTTTTTTCAATTGGCAAATTATTGGCACAAATAAAAAAAAAAAATTGTTATTATTGGGTATTGTGTGTAACTTTATAGCAAAAAGGTGTTGATGATACTGATGACCATAGCAAGACTTTGTCAGCTGGGTCATTGTGATGTCAGGTTTAGGGTTTGATGAAACACCATGATTCAACACCTGTAAAAAGTTATCATCCAGAAACATGAAAGCGAGATCAAAGACACTGAGTTTCACCTATAATCTGTAACCTATAACCTATAATCTGTCCAATTCAAAAACAAAGTGTTGAGTTTCTTACCTAGTGTGTTCTACTTAGAAACAAATTATTTCCCCTATTCTATCCTATTCTTTCCCCAAATGTCATTCCCCTATTGTGTAATTCAGAAAAGAAAAATGAAGACACAAAAGTCAAAGAAGAACAATTCCAATGAGTAAAGAGAAACGGAGTGATAATTTTAAGTTTCTCTTTCTTGTTATGGGAACGGCTATCTGCTTTGAACGTATTCAATTGTATGTTTTACAGTGAAAATTGAAAATCAATAAACCATAAAGAGGCCCTCCGTATAGCAAAACAGTCACGTTACTTGTGCAACCAAGCTCTCCTTAAAATTAAAGGCTCTTAATGTTTGTTATGGCAATAGTTTTTTTTTTCACTCTTTGAAAGTTGCTGCTTTTCCTTGTAAGCTTGAGAGTTAGATCATTGGAAAGATAATGATTTATTCTGGTCTTTGTGAAGCCCTGCACGTTTCCCCCTTGCTATCCCATTTCACTTGGGACATGTTTCTCTTTGTAGCTTCCAACACATTAAGGTGGAGACTAACTCCTGCTGTTCCACTGCTCTAGATCTGGTTTCCTCGTCTGAACAACAGTTACACCCTTCCCACTCTTTCTGACGATGTTCTTCTTACTGGTGTGTTAGACGTACACAGCAGCACATGAGTATGTCACTTTTTGCGATGTGTTCGTTGGGACTGAGATATTTTAAAACCAGAATAATGACTAAGTCATCATCTCAAATAGTTAATGTTGTGAACCTTCTGAGATCTCAGTGGTTGTGAGTTTCAGACCTAGGATTAAAATGATGCTTTTGCTTAGAGCAGGTACATTTATATCATGGTTAGCTTTCTTGCCTGTTGCACGTGGCCAGTAGCTAGGCTATTTCTCTTTAGGACAATCCATTGGAAAGTCAGTGGCACATTTACAAGTTTTCTGTTATTTAAAATGAACATAAAAAATATGACAAATGAAGGACATGATCCAATTTATGTTTTCAATTTATGGTATATAACTTATAAGTACAATGAGGTTTCTTAAATGTGACATTGAGGCAGTTCTTCCCTAAAGGCAGACATTCATGTGATTGTTTACTTAGTGAGGGGTGAATCTTGCATTTGAATCAGACTAAATGTTCTAAGTAGACATTTGACCAAGGTCTGTGCTTGTCCCTACCTTAAACCCAACACAACCTTTAACTGTACTTAACCCTAACCCTAACCCCAACCCATAACCTAACATTTTCGAAATGAAACATAAATTGACAGATTTTCAAGCTCCGCTCACTCTATTGACTCAACCAATCAAATGAACTTCTACCTTCAAGGCAGGTCTGCTTCCACAACATGTTTGTATGAGTAGAGGTCCAAAGCACATGGAGTTTACCGGCAGTTAACCTGCCCTGGGGCAGATTAGTTGGCTTTGTAAACGAGTAGACTGCCTTGGTTGAATAGGTGAAGTGTTTTCTTTTAATTTTGCTCAACTTTATAGCATATTGACTAACAACTTTGCACACTACCTATGTACACCACAGATTGTCGCACCCTAGTGGGGCAAACCAATATAATCCATGAAACGGCAAACGGATTATAGAAGGGGTGTTTGGTAAATTCTGTATATAATCTTGAGAAGTAATGCATTGGTATAGAATTAGTAATTCTTCAAGACCTCATATTCTCTCCTAGGCCTTTATATATCCATTCAGAACGTTTTTTAATACATTTCCTGTTAGCATGATCTCTTCCTCAATTATAACTGTCCTTTTCAACTTTTTTGTTAAGGAAAGATAAAGGTGCAATGGTCTCTCAATTTTTTTCATTCACCAGTAATGTCATTTTTGTATGCTAATTCTTTAGCTGAATCACATTGAATGCACAATCACTAATGCATTGGGATTTTGTGTTATTAATGAAAAGGCCTCTAGTCATAACATGTTGACATGATCATGGATAAACTCGAGACCCCATGCTGACTGGAAAATGCAGTGCAGGATGGAACAAAAGGCGATGGATCACCTGAAATGCCCCCCCCCCCGCCCCCCCCACTCAAACACTTGTAACCTGTGTGGTGCACCAATTGTACGGCCTGTTTGCACGTTTAGGTTTGTGATTCTTGAAAGTTACTTGGTCCGTGTAGACTTTCTCCAGGTGTTGGCGTATGTTTTTGTCATTATCCTGCTTCAGTGAAAGAAATCGGAAACATGTAATTGATTGGGTAAAATTGCTTTTCAAAAATGTCACAAAGCACAAAGTCATCTGGCCACCCAAGTGCTATGGGTGAAGTATTCAAGTTACAGTGGGGCTGTGGGCATGCTATTCACTTTCTCCCCTGGCTCTGCTGTTGACTGCTGAAGCTGAATGAAGCTGTGTAGTTGACAACATCATGACACCATGTCTACCTCGTTAAGATGTACAGCGCTGCCTGCCAGCTATAGATACTTATAACCTTGTAATTAACTCTATTCATTCCTGCTCCAAAACAGGAGGGAATTTGACCTGAAGCCACTTTCCCTTCCATAGCTACTTCCCTTGTAGTACTTAGATCAATATCTGAAGGGTTGAGTTAAGACGCAAACCTGGGCAAGTGTTGACTGGTAGAGCTTTTGAATTCTTCCCAAAAGGAAGATTCTAAAACAAAAAAGACCCATTCCATTGTCCTGGGAAACCTGTTGCACTGTCTCTGAGCATAGCAAGGTTTTCTCATGAACACAATATTCCGACTGGTAGATTGCCGGGGGCTTTGGATTACTGTAGCTTTTAGGTCCTTCAGTCACTCATATTCTTCTCAAAGAGGGGAAATTATAAATGGTGGAAGAAGGGTTCAACTGGGCTTGTGTGTGCAGAACGTCTGGACTTTGTTATAATGCTGTAGAGCAAGTTCAGTCAAGCTTGAAAACCCCCTAAAAACCATGATATTAAACAGCGTATCGATGTTTCTGTTTCACAGACACATGCTTTTCTGTAAATCATCTCTCTACACCAGTTTACACAACATATGGATTACTTTGGTAAAAATATTTTATTATTCCTTGATGACTTTTCACTCAGAAAAGGTACACTGTGTCCACCTCTTACAACAGCCATGCCTAATTAGTCATTACTCTAAGTGTCTTGTTACTGGCTACAAATTGTATTTGTCCACAATGTCTCCGGGTGAGTCTGGTATTAGTGATGGTCTGTTTGCTCTCCGTCTCCTGTCCTCTGCAGGCTTTGCCACTGTTAAACACTCGTGATTTGTTAAACACTCATTTGTATCTATCCTTATTCAGCTCAAACAATGATACAAAGCATTAAGGAATTATTAAGGGACCTTGTCAAATTTGGGAAACATTTTTTTTTTCCTCTATCCAATCTTTTTATATTTTGACAGTTGATAGGTGTACGGCATCAGCCCTACATAGATGGACATATTGCTTTGCTCATTTTATTTCGGGAAATAATTTAGCTCTAAGGGTTTTAGCAGATGGTACAATTTAAAGTTATGGGACAGGATAACAGAGGATATTTACAGAAGGGGAGGAGTTCTTATTAATGGTGGTACATTCAAAGCTCCCTGTTGCTGCAATCATGACTGTATGGAACATGAAATAGCCCAATACTAATACAAAATAGAGCAACTAGACTGTTATGTGTTTTTGTTCAAGTGTGATCCTGTGTTGTTCATATTGAGAATATTTTCAGGCAAAATACTGTCAATCCGACAAAATCAACCCTGACTCAATAGACCCATAGATGAAATGCCCATTACTCCTTTGGCTTCAGGAAGTGAGTCACCTTTCCTTGGAACACACTTTGTTCTAAGCGAGAAGCCAGACTTTCTGATTGCCATGACTCTGCCAGCCTTTCAATATGGAGGCAGCAGGTTTCAAATGTTCCCACTCCGTCAGGGCAGGGCAGTGAGTATAATATTGATCTGATCGTTTTCCTACAAAGTAGTGGAGCACAAGCGATCAAATTACCAGACATGCATTATCTGATCTGAGACTATCATTATAAACCGACTGGAGTAACAGTCACGTTAGATTACTCTGTTGCTAGCATTGGGGTATAGTCTAAGGCACAGGTGTCAAACCGGATCCACGGAGGGCCGAGTGTCTGCAGGTTTTCGCTGTCACCTTGTACTTGATTGATTAATTAGGTCACTAATTGGTTAGGTCTACCCTCACCTGGTTGTTTAGGTTTGAACTGGGAACCAATTTACAGGAAAAAACAAAAACCTGCAGACACACGGCCCTCCGTGGAACCGGTTTGACACCCCTGGTCTAAGGGATGTACTGTACACGTAGCCGTCAGAGCTGATGCGAAAACCTGCAATTTGTGAGAATCCTACGTACAGTGTACAGTGTGCACAGTAAAGAGAAATATATAGAGACATGTAGTGTGTGCTTAGAAGGTATTCTTATTAACTCCACATAGGGTTGACAGTATTCCCTGTCCATTTCTGATGAAATTAAAACCACAGTTAAGTGAGAGGAAAGCAGTGCAGGAAGTTTTTATGTGCCCCTTAACTGTGACTGGACTCTCTGGATATGCCTGAGCTCTCCCTGAATACATAAGGGATGCACAGTCACTGCTGAGAGGAAAGCTTAATTGGCCATTAAATGGGGAACAAATGTAGGGCCTGTAGTCATGCTTGTTTGAACGACCAGCCGCAATAGATCCAAGCCGGAGGGGAAGATTACTGTCCAGAATGGGTTGGTCAGTTGGCGCTGCGCATTCTAGGTCAGCTATTCCACCAGCTATTCCACCAGCTATTCCACCAGCTATTCCACCATCATCTTTTTCAGAAGTGCAAGTGTTGTTTAAAGCAATCTTTACTTTTTCTGTCTCATGTCAGTGTGCCTGGCCCCTTCCCATAGCAGTGACTTGCTGAACATAACTTCAGTGAACATGCCCCCCCCAGAGGAAGAGGAAGTGGAACCCTCCAGAGCCAACACACTTCCGGCTTTTTGTCAGATGAGGAAACATTGGAGGGGGTAGGAGGGGGTCCGGATCCCTCTTGTGCATCCGAGCCAGGAGCCAGTCGGTGGGCCTGGTGCCTTATGAGTCTGCGGGGTCTGCAGTGGAGACGTTTAACACAGCTGTTCTATCCATTTAGTTCCATGTATGGGTCCTCTCTGAATGCAGTGCCCGTTGGCCAGGCCATTCTTTATACAAACGCAGATGTCCGATCAGTTCGGTAAATGTGTTTGTCTCTGAAAGGAGGTAGCCCCCTCACTTCAAAATGTTGTCTACCCCTCACTAATTAACGTAACTGGTGTTTCGGATGTCTTTTGGCTTTAGAACCTTTTTGCCTGTACAGGTCAGCACATGTGTGTTGCTGGTGCTGTACACACTTACAGATCTGCTTGTGAAGCAAAAATGTCTGTCCTGCCTTCCATTAAAGTTGTCTCAACATTCCATGCTGTGCAGATGAGGAAGTGGGTAATCTGGAAAGGGAAGAACATTTGTATTGGTGAGGTTGCTGCTTTTCCTTTTGGGCAGGTGAACGTCTTTAATCATGCTTCTATTAGGGTTTCTCGGTCCCCAGACAGGGGCCAGTAATTGGACTAGAGTAATTGGTGTATCCGCTGGCCCGTCCTGGCCTATTACAGTAATGTGATATCAGGAATGGCCAGTGTGGTTAGCAGGCCAGGAGAAGGTCTCGACCAGAGGATGCAGGGTGAGGTTTGTTAAAAGGCTAATGGCTAATAGCTTCCACTGTGGTAACCACGTTTAACCACTGACTCTTCAGGGAATACCACAATCACTCAACTAGGCATTAACTGATGTCACTTTTCAGGATCACGCTATTAAAGTGCAATAGATTTCCATCTCTTCATAGTTAAACATTCTCCTTCCAATCTTGTATGTAACATCATGAGCTGGGTATCACATTCTTTGGGCTTCATGACAGATTTCTGTTATAAGGACATAGCTACATTTCCACAGAGCCAAGAACCACCCAATTCCTTTGTTTCCCTGGTCCCTTCACATACATGTTTATAACCACATTATGCATGTTTATTGGCCTCACTGGCCATTTATAACATGCATAATGTGGTTCTATACATACTATTATGAATCAACAATTGGAATATTAGTCGGTTATAGCTAGTTATCCTATCTTGGATAGAAATGTTGATGTGGTTTACACTACAGTCCAAAATGTAAAGAAATATATATATATATCTTTCAGACTGAAATAGATGCTTGATCTGCTGTAAATGATATTATTGCTAAACAAAGATGTGTGAAGCAAATTCACTATTGATACAACAAATTATCATAGAAATCAAATAACAGACAAAACTCCACAACAGATTGTTTTAATTAGACTTTGCATAATTACATGCACAGACACCTTACTTGCTCCATGTGAGCTTATCCAACGCCCATCCAAACTCCTCACAGTAAAACACCTAACGTGAAGATTGAGGAGAAATGTTCACCACCCATTATATTGCTCCCAAAAACTCTAATGTTTTATAAAAACTGGAAGCATTTTAACGATCCCAGTTACAGACCTGTCTCTGCAGCAACTCCAACAGGCTCAGAAACACAAAACGGAGTCAACCCTGATGTAAATCCCATTGATAAGAGGACAGGCCACAAGAGACAAGAAAGGGATCTGAAGACATGCGTCATGTCTTGTTCTGTTAAAAGCAACATTTATCTGACATTTAGAATATTATCTTTGTCTACATTTCATGGCGGGGGCAATCATTCATTACAATGTATATTACAGGCATGTGTGGGTTTGCGTGGATGAAGTGTTCTTTCTGTTTAAACCTTCTCCCAATATTTTGCTTGTTTTTAAGATACGTGTTATTAAAGCTGCATGTCTCGAATCACGTTCCAATTCAGGAGGGTGGCCCCCTTTAGACAACGTGCGTTTGTTTAGTATATTTTACTAAATACGAAAGAGAAATGTTTTTATTAACATTCTCAGTCCAACTACATTGTGGTTTATCAAACGTAAAGAAAATGCTGGCCAGGGTTTACAGGACTGGTTTTGTGTCGAAACATCATGGCCAGAGTGCATGCTCATTCGTCTTTCTTTCTGTTCTCATTTTCCAGACACAGTCCAGCACATGGGCTCAAGATGGGCCCCCATCACGCGCTGCTTAGTGTCCCAACCTATTTCCCAGAGCCTGGGCCTCACAACCCTCTCATCCATCCAGGCCTGTCTGGAAGCCCCCTCTACTCCTCTCCTCATACCAGCTCTTGTGATCTCAGGCTGAGCTTTTTAGGAGAGTCTCAGCCTATGGTACTATGCTATTTCAGCCCATCAATCATGGGTGAATGTGAGGGACATGGCCAGAGAAGAGCAGGGACCAGCTGACCGTTCTTTGATGCTTCAGGGAGCAGGGACAGTGTGTTGGGGAGAGGTCTGCCTTAGGGCAGGGTTTCTCTGTTTCTGGGCCTGTCTCTATGGTGAATCCATAAAGTCATTTTCTAAAATGATCTGTTAGTACTAGCACACCAAAGTCATGTCAACTTTGGGAAAAGTGTTCTAAAATGTAATACCTGTCACTCTTCACTGTATAGTGCAATGCAGGAATTTGTATACATTTTATGCGTAGCTCAACATAAACAAATAGGAGACTTTGAAAAACTCTTCCTGTCTGTTCAGACAGATGATGTGGCCATATCTAGTGAAATTGTACGTCAGATCTAATAGGTTGCATGACAGTTTTAAGGATTACCTGCCTGCCATTTAAATAGCTTTCCTCTGATCATTTACCGAACAATAATTAGACTTTAATTAGAATTAGCTATCCAGAAATTCTCGAGATTTATCTTAATTCGCCATGAGAATTAGCCATGAGAATTGGACAAAAAGCCAAAGGCATGGTCAACAAATTGATTAGAAATGTTGCACAGTGATGGTGAGATGTGGTTAATTCTGCTTGATTCATACTATGTGCACAATAAGATATGCAATGAATGTCCTGTTGCATGTACGACAGTATGTGTGTTTGTTTTTGTTATGAGTGTGTGTGTTTAATCGCCTGTAAGAATCAGTCTTGTAGTATTGTACTGTTGCCAGAACAAACAGTTCTGCAGAGAAATTCCAGGAAGGAAAGAAAAACGACTCTATGCCTCTTTCTCACTTCAGCCTATTGGGTGGGTCACACGCACATTCTTGAATTGCATCCTTCTTGGCAGTCATCTCCTACCAGGTGATGTTTAGAGTATCTGTGTCTTCTCATTTGGCCCTCACTACTGGTGTCCCCCAAGGCTCGGTTCTCAGCCCTCACCTCATCTGTCTATACAAGTCACTTGGTTCTGTCATGTCTGTCATGCAGATGTCAGTCAACTAGATTCTTGTTCCAACCTTTTGAGACCCAGGTTTTCATGCCTTCATGCCTGGCTGACATCTCTGCTTGGATGTCGGCCCGCCACATTCCCCAAGACCTCCATTCCAGTTGACAACACGGTGTTCTCCGTCCAGAGTGCGAAGAACCTGGGAGGTGACTCGCTCCTGCTGGTTAATGCTTAACAAAATTCGTAAATTATGACCCACCATGCGAATTATGCCAGATGCCATGGCCCACCCCCCCTAAAATCTCCAATGTCTTCCTCGACTGGATTCCAGAAACTTGCATCCATTATAACACAATGGATATAGAACATGGCTATAGGCTGCAAAGGTGTTATAGAACATGGCTATTGGCTGCAAAGGTGTTATAGAACATGGCTATAGGCTGCAAAGGTGTTATAGAACATGGCTATTGGCTGCAAAGGTGTTATAGAACATGGCTATAGGCTGCAAAGGTGTTATAGAACATGGCTATAGGCTGCAAAGGTGTTATAGAACATGGCTATTGGCTGCAAAGGTGTTATAGAACATGGCTATTGGCTGCAAAGGTGTTATAGAACATGGCTATAGGCTGCAAAGTTCTCTTCTAACTATTCTCTATTCCACTCTGTTTATATCGTATTGTACTTCTCTTCCATTCTCTCTTCCAACATTTAGCTTTCAATACCATAGCTTTTTTTCTCTTCTTCTAGCATCTTTACTGATGCAGACTTGTCTTGTACATAACGGAACATCTGCTTTACTTTCATTAGTGGGGGAAACATGGGTGAGTGGCAGCCACCCCCTCATCTTCACAGTAATTGTTACATCCTTTGATTTTTCTGCGGGAAGTAAACATATGAAAATATTTTTGGGGTTATGTCTCTTCAAGGGCACAGTGGTAACACTAAACTGTCTTTCATCAATACCACCCGTGGGGGCCTGATGCAGATCATTAGGAGTGTGTGAGAACATTCCCATGCTCCAGAGTTTCAACTACAGCTACATAATCCTCAGACAGTACATTAATGATTAGTTGAATAAGTGAGTAATGAATAAACAACTCATTTAGAGAAGGTTCTCTCTTTTAAGGTGTTAATTGCCGTGATTGGATTCTTGATCACACTTGGCAATGCACATCACATGACAGCATTTGTTGAATTTTCTCAACAATGAAATGTACTAATGTTGGTAATGTAAACCAGAATTGCCCATGAATTATACGTAAACCCTAAATATTTAGTACAGGCTGTTCTTTTTTTTCAGCGTGCAATTTAGAAATTACAGCATGTTTATGACATCGTCCCCCCATTTTAGGCTGCCAACATGTTTGGACGATTGGCTTCAGTGCTATTTTTTAATAGGCTGGTGTTCATCAGCATTTCTGGTCAGTAAACAAAAGCTCTTAATGTCTATTCTTGGCGTTGGATCTGTTTATTTGCATTTGGTCTGACTGCACAAGGTTTGCACATCAAGCTGGCCATTTTTACCTGATAAGGAATGAATTAATCAGAGTTACTGATGAATTACTCAAAATCAACTGTTTTGGGAGAAGAACAAAGAAAGCACTAATGAGTTCAGCAATGGCAAATGATCTGGCAGACCTAAATGAAGCAAGGTACTGTGGACAGACCAGAAAAGGTTTTACATGTGATTGATGGCAAGAGGAAAGTGTGAAGCGATAAAAGAACCTGTCTGCTCATATACATTGAAATTGATCTAGGCTTTATCATGCAGCAGTAAAATGACCACAAGCACACAGCCCAAATTGTAAGTGTCCACAGTGGTCAGTATTAATAACTTCATTTTATTATCCCATCTTTGCATGTGTGTGTAAACCACACGGCAAAATAAATTAGGTGTCTAAGAGGAATGCCGCTATGTGGGGCAATCTCCTATGTATGAGCCAAGGAATATGTCCCACCACCCATTCAGCTATTTGTTGCGCTAGCCATTTACTCATGTACTGGCAATGCTGCTTGTGAACTGAACCCGCTTACCCAATTGATAACACTAGATATGATCTACCTAATGTTTTGTCTGTAACTTTTGAATTCTAAACAGGCATGAGTGTTGTTTGTATCAAACATGACAGCATTCCTTGACCTCTTTCTTCCTCCAGGACGGAGTGTAAACAATTCCCTTTATCACCCCATTTGTTAAATTACTTGGCCATGTGGTTTGAATGAAGAGGCGAGGTCAGGTGGAATTTGATACTGTTAGTTTGATATATTACCATGAGATAGGTCTTTGTGAATTATATTAATCCAGTTCCCATATTGACACATGTCGGTGGCAGTATATTTTCCGTTAAGAGACTTGCTGAACACTGCAATTGAAGTTGTTTAAACACCAGCATGGGTTGTACCTCTTCCTACAGTAATATGAAATCAAATCTGTGAGATGGTTATCTTTAACAGAGATATTATTCATGCAATGTACATTTTTTACGCAAAAGGAAACCTGTGAGGATGATATCACCAAACGCGAACATGCTACAAGGCTGTTCATTTCATCAATTGTTATCTATTTAATTTCAGACTAGTTCAAACTCTGGCTCTGATTTGTCCTGCCAGCAGACAGATGGCAAAGCCATTACTCAAAATAATCGATGTAGTGCATGTTTCTGATTACGAAACATACTCGCCTTCTCATGAATGTGTGGACCAGTGGAATGCTGGAATGCTGACTGTGAGACCAGATATGGTTGTTGTCCATCCGCTCCATTCTAGAGGGCCACACAGTGTGAGCATGTATCTAGTAATTCCTCCCCAGATTATGTTTTCTAGTGCTTCAAGGCTGATGCAGGGTCTCATTAGATTGAGAGGACCTACACTATACAGGTAGTAATATTTAATGGCTGCTGGTATGGTCAATGCTAACTATTTGCAAATGTTGATTGAGTCAAGTATACTGTGCCTGCGGAAACTGTTCAGATGTTTTCACTTCATTTAAAGTACATTGAAAATATTTTTGGCAATAAATCTTCACACAATACCCCATAGTTAATTTGTGTTGGATTGTACAACAGGAAAGACATTGTGGAGAAAGTAGTCTAAATACTTTCCATAGGCACTGTATCTGAATATACATATTTGGGGGGTCACTTTTTCACTTAATGGCATAAATCAGATAGAAATATTTGTTTGTATTTTAAATATTTACCTGAACTCACCACACCTATTATTTACCTGACTTTACCAACAAATGGGTCACTACCAAAACATTGAAATTAAATATAAAGGAAAAGCATGAGAGTAGTGATGTAGTTGTCATGTTCCAATAAAGGGGCAGGTACAAAAATTAACATTTTATTTATTTCCAACGGAGGTTTACGGGTGGAAAACCCAAACAGAGACTCGGCCTAACAACAGCTATAGAGAGCTGGTACATAACATAAGACAAAAGTACAATAGGATGGAACAAACCAGGTCTATGGCAGAGGGAACAGGACTGGCATCAATAATAGACAAAGGATCTGAGTGAACCTATAAAATGGGGAGAAAACCAATATTGGATGGCCGTTATCTTTGGGCCCTCGGGCAGCACTGTGTTCAACACTGACATGTTTCTGTAGTGGAAATCACTGCATGGGCTCAGGAACACTTCCAGAAACCATTGTTGGTGAAGACAGTACGTTGCTGCATCCACAAATGCAACTTCTCATTTAGCATTTAAAGAAGAAACCATATATAAACAAGATTACAAAATGACGCTGCCTTCTCTGGGCCTGAGCTCCATTAAGATGAACTGAAGCCAAGTGGAACACTGTCCTGTGATCTGACAAATCCAAATTAGAAAGTGTTTTGGGGGGTCAGGATGTCCCGTATTTCAAACTAAAGAGGAGAGGGACCACCTGGCTGGTTTTCAGTGCACAGATCCAAAGCCAGTATGCGTGGTGGGAGCATTTGTGCGCATAGATAACTTGCACATCTGTGTGAGGCACCATTAATGCTGAACAATATATACAGGTTTTGGAGCAACATATGCTGCCATCCAGACCATATCTTTTTCAGTGAAGGCTTTGCCTATTTCAGCAAGACAATGCCTAACCACATTCTGCACGTATTACAACAGCACGGCTCTATAGTAAAAGAGGCCAGGTGTTTAACTGGCCTGCCTGCAGTCCAGACCAGTCCCCTATCGAAAACATTTGGCACATTATGAAACAAAAAATGTGACAAAGGAGACCCCAAACTGTTGAGCAGCTGAAATCCTATATCAAGCAAGAATGGGAAAACATTAGAAATGGGACAAACTATAGAAATGTCTCTGCTCCGTTCCCAAATGCTTACAGAGTATCATTAAAAGAAGAAGTGATGCCACAAATTGGTACGGTGTAATCATGCCCTTTTTTGAAACATGTTTCTGGCATACGTTTCCAAAAACAGTAACATTTCTCAGATTCAACATTTTATAAGGTGTCTTTGTTCATGATTGCAGAATTTGTATCAGTGTCCAATCATATATTGCAAACCACATTGCAATTGGGGCCTTCTACCATTGAAACATTTTCAAATTAGGTTGCCATTTTTCATAAAACAAAGACTACTTTAATAGCCAATACCAAAATGTATATCAAGACATTGGTCCTGAGTTCCAGACAAAGTGAGTTTTCTATGTTTTTAATTCTAAGACTAATACATCCAAGCCATCATTGAAGCTGTATGTGGTGACGTCAAAATGAGGGGCATTGCGAAGCAAACATATGTTCTGGGTGTGGCCCAAGCCATCAGTGTCTGCAACTAATTAGACCAGTAAGAATGTCTTTGTGTCCTAGAAATGTTGGGATGATACTCACCCTAGAGTAATTAGGTATAAGAAACTAATGACTGTGGGTGTGGCGTAACGTTTGGCATGAGCAATGAGCTTGCCATGGGAGGGGGAAAAAATTGTTTACCCTCTAGAAGCAAATTTACTTCCATGGAAAACGCCCTGTGGTGAATTGAAGCATGTTCACTGTGGTTAAAACATTGAAGTGCCTGTATTACAATCTTCACTTAAGTGGTGTCTTGTAGCCCTGTAGATGCTGACTGTGTGAAACTAGTTTAGTCTAGTGTCACAACCCTGGCTCATGAGGACTGACAGCTTATGGATTTACATGCATGCGGTGCCTGCTGTGCTAAATCACTAATTGGCTTAAAGCCCTCCTCGTGGACAGTGAAGTTCCCAGGTAGCCGTAGTATAAGCTTAGGCAGTTTACAGTCCAATCAATGCACAACCATTCGTGTCTTTCAGCGCTGACTCATTTTCTCCACTGTTAATCACTTGCTGTATTCATAAGCCTTAGAAGGGTCTCTGCAGCTCATGGCTAAACATCAACAGCCCACAGATCACACTGTCATGGAAGGGCTTGGTAACGACGAATAGCCTGACATGTAAAATGAAAGACTTTCTTTGCCCCTGTTCACTGACAGGAAATAAAATCACTAAAACAATGGAAGGCACTATAAGACACTTCACCCACACTGTTTATATACTTGGTATTTGTAGGTCTTCATGGTCCAAAAGGTTTGCTTTATACTAACTTAGAAGGTTCCTTGATAGGCAACTAGGCCACTTGGATTGTTATAGCGTAGTCCATTCAAAGTTTTACATTAACTTTTTGTTACAGGGCGATTAATGCAGTAACAGCTTGGCTGCGTTCGGCAATGAGTCTATGTTGGTTCTCTCTACAGAGGAGGTGAACCTACTAGAAGAGCTCTCGCTGCAGGTGTCCAACAGCAGTAATGCCTCTATGTCTCTGGATCGACAAAGGTGTCCTGTGCTACAGTTGGGACAATACTCAACCCTGGCCCTGCCCCTAACAC